>JAUTYZ010002812.1:2442-13144 GCA_032273725.1 Panulirus interruptus | reverse complement strand
TTGTCCTCTCACCAACCCCTGACTTTACTCCTAAAACATTTCCAAACTATTCTTCCCCTTTACCCTTGAGCTTTGTTTCACTCAGAGCCAGAAAATCCAGGTTTCTTTCCTCTACTATACTACCTATCTCTCCTCTCTTCTCATCTTGGTTACATTCACACACATTTAGACAACCCCACCTGAGCCTTCGAGGAGGATGAGCACTCCCTGCTTGGCTCCTTCTTCTTTTCCTTCTTTTAGAAATATAAATACAATAAAGGAGGTGGTTTCCAGTCCCCTTTAGTTGCCTTCTATGACAGGAAGGGAATACAGAGGTAGAATTCTTTCTCCCTACCTCATACTTGAATGCCAATTCCTGTATTAGCAAGTTAGCACTAGAAACAGACAAAGAAAGGCCACATTTGCTCACATCTATTCTCTAGCTGTCATGTGCACTGTACCGAAACCACAGCCCCTATCCACAACCAGGCCTCACAGACCTTTCCATGGTTTCCTCCAACGCTTCACATGCCCTGGTTCAGTCCTTTGACAACATGTTGACCAGTGTATATATATTTCATCCTTGTTTGCTATTTCCCACAAAAAAAGCTAGCACCAGGAAGAGACAAAGAACAGCCCCATTCACATATATCCACTCTCTAGCTGTCATGTAAAATGCACCAAAACCACAGACCCTCCATCCACAGCCAAACCCTACAGACCTTACTGAGGTTTCCCCTGACTGCTTCATATGTCCTGGTCCAAACCAATTACAGCACATCACCCCAATGCATAACACATTCCTCTGATTTGCTTTATAGCATGCAAATACCACATCCTCCTGCATGTCCAGGCTGCAATCACTCACAGCATCTTTCAGTTTGTCCATCCATCTCATCCTCGGTTTCCCTCTTCTCCTTGCTCCATCCACTTCCAAAATGTATAACCTCTTAGTCAGCCTCTCCTCACTCATTCTCTCCATATGTTCATACCATTTTAGTATACCCTCTTCAGCTCTTGTACATTCGCTTCTTACTATCACACCTCTCCCTTACCTTATCATTTCTTATTAGATCAACCCTCCTCACACCACATATTGCCCTCATACACCTCTTTTCCAACACATCCACCCTCTTCCATACTTTCTGATCTATGGCCCATGCACTGCATCCATATAACACTGTTAGGACTACTATGCCATCAAAAAAAAAACATTTTCTTCCCTCACAGATAATGATCCATCTATCCACAAACTCCTCAATATGCTTTATATATAACATATATAGGATTTTTTGTGGATATAATGTCTTCTGAACCTACTCAGGTTCATATGAAACAGGGCAGATACTGGAAGCACTATAAGTAGATTTTTTGAAAGACAGGAAATTGGTAGTAGTCATATCATACCCAAAATAGGTATTATACAGCACACACATTCAGAAGCTGATGAAGATAAGGTACAGAACCTACTTGAACTATTGAGAAATGCACTTCTCAAACACTCAGAACAAATACATATGGCTGATTCATACAACTCTCTATCATGACAAAATTTTTTAACATACTACATCTCTGCTTTACCTGAAAATGGATTAGCACCTGAGAAGTTAGCCCAAGCATTACTAGTGTTTGGGGGTGTGCCAAACGCCCCTCCACTAATGCCTCCTGAGCTACCCCCATTAACAGCACCAAATACACTGTTTGAAGTTCCTGGGGAGCCAAACACTGTCCCATTCATGGTGGAAGAGGAAGAACCAAAGACAGCAGATGAATTCTGATGGTTTCCATTGGGTATAGGCCAACTACCTCCACCATCTGTAGAAAATCAGATTTCATAAGCTACTATCACACATTTCATATATTTTTTGATGATAATACCATACTGTTTTATATTCACAACACGGCACATACAAAATCTTCCTGAAAATGCCTCTGAAAAACCGTCTCCAAACTTCTTAATGACCTTTTACCATTGTTCTGAACATTTCCTGTAAAATTATGAGTACTGTTTTAACTATTAAATCAATGAAGCAGCTGCCATCTACCTCTACAAAAGGAAGACAAAAGGATCAGGAAGTTAGTATGTGAATCAACTTGTGGAATATTACACACAAAAATATTTTTACAAAAGTGAGTGAAGGTTTTTAATGTTTCAGCATTGATGTGGTCAAAGAAAACCACCAGTCAAAGGGGGAACATTTCTCTTCAGCTGCTACATCGATATCACTCTGCTCCTTATTCAATCTCTCAAAATTAGTGTTTTTACTTTGTATCATTACCTTCTCAACTATATCCTCCTGCTCTTTTAGTTGCCTTTCTAATCATAAAAATCTAATGTAAAAGGCTTACCTATATATTATAATATGATCTGAAAAGCCCATGGATAAACCTCTCTGACATAACATCATGCACCTACCTTTCTTAACAGAAACATAAGTCATTCTCTTATTTACCCCATTTTCTCTGCACCTATACTAAGCATATATACACACATTCTTATTAGGAAAAAATACACTTCCTAGCACCTTCAATCCAGTATTCCAAACTTCAGTAGCTCCCTTAGAATCCAGTACAAGCCAGAGTACAGGTGATCTGTGAAATGGTACACATGTTTGCAAAATTTGTCAATCAATTAACATGGTCCTGCTAAGGTATCCACACAATAACACAGTTCATTGTTTGCTATGTTTTTTTACTGCTAAGCACAGCTAATTACATGAAGCAAATAGCATTGCACAAACTGCTTTAGACGGCATCAAAGCCTTGTACATGCCAAGGTACAACAATTTCAGCTCCACTATTCCCCTAGCCAGATGCTCATGAGCCTCAGATGAGCTTTGATAATTCTCCAAGCATATCTACACCAGCTTCTATGACAGATGAAATGCAAAACCTACCTCTTGCCTCCTCTAAGGCATCAAACTTATCACAGCAAGATGATAAAATTGATGTGATTTTGTGATATAATCATTTATATATATTTCTACATAATATGTTGTTAATTCCATACAATTATGTCTGATATGCTTGTTTGGTTAACATCTACGTATGAGAATAGTGACATATCACTGTATGGACCATGTTGATCAAATTTTCACTTAAGAGTTTACTTGGATTAAGGTGAATGTTTCATACAGATTAAGTATTCTACTTAGCTAATATCTTTTATCACCTGATCTGTTATTTATTGATTTATGACTGCAGCTGCATCAGTATTCAGTGCTCTTTTCTTGACAAGCAATAGAAAGAAGGTTAAGTCCCTAAACAATACAAATATTGGTTTAGCTTTATCTGTTTTTCAGTACCTTAGAAAAAAAAAAAAATCCGGTATACTGTACTTCAATATCGTTATTCTATTGTGTTTATGGCTGAAATACCGTAACTACTGCAATCAGTTCATACCTCTAGTGACTTATCTCTATAACATGTTTTCCTTCCAGTATAAGAAACTAAGCAATGAAGCAATAACGAATAACAAGACTTAAATATTCATAAATCAAAAAATGAAATAACAAATATTAACAAACCCTTGGAAGATCCTGTATAAAAATGTGCAATGTCTAATAAATGAAAGTTTCAGGTTATGTGTAGATTACTATAATAAATAAACAAAGGATATGAATATGCTGGATAATCTTTAGTAATGAGACATAAATATAACTCAATGAAGAAGTGAAAGATGAAGCAAACCTAGTCGACTTTGAAACTTTTACAGCTGACAAAGTTTATATCAGAGGAGGAGTAGCAGTATATGTACATATTAAACTGGAAGAAAAACAGATCATAAAGACATATAAAAAAAATGTAAAGTGACTGCAGTAAAAGTTTACTGTTTACAAAACAAAATCAATATTTATTATACAACAACACTATCTTATAAGATGTGAGCCAAACAGTAACAGAATCAGTACCAACCAAAATGAAAAACATATAAAACAGAAAATTCCAAGATGTGGATATGGATAAACGAAGGAAAAATGGAAAAGAAGATGAGAGAAGTAATAAGAGCAAAGCAAGAACTGAGAATTTAATGAAAAAATAAGAAATCCCAATAAAAAATTAATGGAAACACAAAGAAGACGAAAGAAATGAAAAAGTAAAACAGAACAGAACAGAACCCATTAGTATTATCCTTATACATATTCACTTACTTTCCTGTCCAAAGATCCCAGAAAGCTGGCCACATCTACCAGGCAGGACCGCTGGTCAAAAAGAATGGTGATGTGCGTATGTGTGTGTAAGGAAAGTGCAGGACAACTGAAGAATAAGCACTCAGTGTCTTCAGTATGGGCACTGCATCTTGGGTATGAGTAGCTTTGCGGTATGTTGATACGGTGTTTGCAATGTTGTAGAGAGGGTTGGTGTCCATGATAAAGATGAAAATGTGTAACATAAAAATACCAAGGCAACACAGTTTCAGATGGGTGTATAGCTGGTGGAGTGGAAATTTACGGATAGGCTGGGATAGCTGATACTTAATGCTTGTCATGTCATTACTGTGAGATTACACCATGAGCGAAAAATCACCTTTGGCTGCGTTGTATTATTGGAGTACAATCTTGTTAAAGAACTTCTCCCTCTAATGGAGTCCATCCCTTTCCTGATTGTAATACAGCTTTGGAACCGCTGGAGCCCCTGAAGAAGGGGTCCTGGAGTTACCCAATCATGAGGATATATATATCAGAAATGAAAGGGAAAAGGAGAAGGGGGAGACCAAATTGGAAATGGAAGAATGAAGTGAAAAAGATTTTGAGTGACCAGAGCCCAAACATGCAGAATGGTGAAAGGCGAGCACTGGACAGAGTGAAATGGAATGATGTGGTCTACAGGGGGCGACATGCTGTCCATTGAATGAACCAGGGCATGTGAAGCAGCCGTGGAAAACCATAGAAAGGTCTGTAGGGTGTATTTTAGACAGGGAGCTGTGGTTTTGGTGCATTGCACATGAGAGCTAGAGAATGGATGTGAGCTACTGCGGCCTTTCTTCATTTGTTCCTGGTGCTACCTCGCTAAAGTAGGAAATGGCAGACATGTATGAAAGAACAAAGAATATATCTTGTACTGATGGCAGAGCAAAATAATTTAAGATTCATATCCCAGCCATTAGTAGTCACCTTGTATGAAACCAGAATTTTCATATTTTTCATATGCCATATAAAATACCCAGTATTCCTGTCATAATGTAAAACATGAAGAAGGTATTCTAATCTTTTTTTTTTTAGTTATCATTTATATTACCATGATGGCAGAGCAAAATAATTTAAGATTCACATCCCACAACCATGTGGCAAAATAAATGCAGATTTGTATCCTACCCACCAAAAAGGTACTTTAACTTGTAAACAGAAGCACATTTTGCTGTTTCTACACAGCAGTTGAGCCATAGTTACTTCTGCTTCTGATAACACAGCATCTCTAATAGCATTCTCATCATATTTCTTGAACTGTTTGTCAAATATTTTCTGTTTTCTTTCTTTTCATATATGTTCGCCATTTCCCGCGAGATGCTCTGTACATGCCTTCACCCTCTCAATCACCACTCCCCTACAATGACTAAAAAAACTCAAAATATCCTCTTCATGTATCATATTATGAAAAAAATGGATAGGCATTTTATATGGCACATTTAAAATATGAAAACATGATTTCCTTACAAGATGATTGTTGTCGGCTGGGAAACAAATCCAAATTTTGCCAATGTTTGTGGATCATGAATCTAATATCAATTTGCTTTGACATCATCATAAAATGCACTTTAATTAAGAGACCTAACAACATCTTTGAATATTTAAAATACTTAACACGGTTAAATAAAAAAATATGATCTTTTTCTTAAATCTGCCACTACAGCAAGGCCTTCATATCACTTTAAGACTCAGTATCCTTTTCTCAAATGTCTCTCTTTGCAAAATGTTGCTCTAGGAGCTGTCACTAAGTGGGAGTCCACTGGTATTCCTTTCTCCCTCTCTCCCCTTCCACTATCTTTACCAAAGCATACTAAAAGAAACCACACAGAGATAAGATAAGAGAGATATAGAGAGCAACTAGGATAAAAAAACATTTTGGATAGCGAGTGTATCTAATGAGTTTAGGTGGAAGTATCAGTGTGAAAATGTTCAAAAGCACCTACACTATGAAAAATCATGTCATATATTATTGCTACTGAGGTATTACATACATAATAAAAAGTGACCCAACTTATGACAGTGAAAGAAAATTCTAAAAAGCAACTGCTACAACCAGTAAATGAAACAATACATCTTTCTTCTTGCATACTTGTTCAAATTCTAAAAGCTACCACAACCATTTGATGCTGACATTTGAAAACATTAATCAAATGATCATGGGTTAACAGAGGTTACAATTAAAAAGAAAGGGGGCAAAAGTGAATGCTTGAATTACAGAGGTGCAAGTCTGATGAGTATAACCAATAAGCTGTAATAAGTTGTATAGGAGAATGGAGATTGAGAAGTAGGTGATACAGACAGAGAACTAGAGAGGAAGTGTGGACAAATTTCAGTGAGAAATACTTAAGGAAAAAGAGGGATTTGTATGTGGCACTTATACATCTAGAGAAAACATACGAAAGGGTTGACAGGGATACTTTGTGGCAAGTGTTATGAATATATGATGTGGGAGGAAAGTTACTAGAAGCAGTAAAGAACTTTTATCATGGAGGGTAAGGCAGGTGAGCAAGTAGGTAGGAAGAAGCATAAATGGTTCCATGTCAGGAAGGGAATGCATTAATGGTATGTGATGTTATCATGGCTGTTTAATCTGTTTACAGACAGGTTAGTAATGTAGGTAAATGCAAGGACCCAGGAGGAAAGAGCAGGTTTGTAGTCTGTTGGGGGTGGGAGTCTGGAGGGTCAATTGCTGTTTGCATATATCAAGCTCTGGTGGTGGACTTGTGTGGAAAACTGCAGAAGCTGGTGTCTGAGTTTGGGAGAGTGTGTAAAAGGAGGAGGATGAGAGTTAAAGTGAATTAAAGTACAGAGACTGGTTGGTCTGAGAGTTGAATGGAGAGAACTAAGAGGATGAGAAGTATTCCAGATACCTAGGAATGGACATAGCAGAGAATGGAATTGTAGAAGCTGAAGTGAACCAAAGGGTGGGGATGGAGGCAAAGGTCCTGGGTAAACTAAGGTGTGTGTGTGGAAATGAACTCAATTGAGGATATGGAACACATGGACTACCATGAAAGGCAGAAAGTACTGGGGACGTACACACTATATGGCCTAGAAAGACAAGAAAGATATATGATAATCAATGCAAGACAGTAAACTGAAGGTATAGGAAAATATATTAAACCTCAAGGCCTCTCAACAAAGAAGAAACAGAGCTATTAAATCTTTAAGAATATCAATGAACAAGCCAACAATAAATCAGATAAAAACATATGAAAGCCCAGCCAGGAATCTTAAGAGACTATTCAGTACACTACCAAGAGAAATTATAAACATGCATAGAACTACACAAGCATTTAAATGAAGACTTGACCTGTGGTTGAAATCAGTCCCATATGAACCAAGAACAGATAATTATGTAATGCAGTTGGCAGAACAGAGGAACAGTATTCTTCATCAAGCAAGACATTCAGTAAGCAACACACTCAAGCCCTACCATTTTGGTACACAGGTAGGAGCACATACCCATTTTCCTATATCTCCCTTTCATCCACTACCCATTCGTCTCTCTATCTTTCCTTTAAATGTCTTATTGTGTTTATCTCTCATATCAACTCCATACATTATGTCTACTAGAACAAGGGACTAGTCTGATATTTCAGAAAAATGTAATGTACACTAAAACCACATTTCATAGGTCATCTTGGCTACTTACCTGAGAATATCCAAGGAAAAAATCTCAATATTTATGCTACAAAGACAAATCAAAATGATATTCCATGAACACTGATGCATGCTGTATGCACAAAAACAAAAACATTAAGAACAGATGAACTCACTTGTAGATACTGTCTCAGATTCTTTTTGTGTCTTGAATTCTTCATCTAGGTCTTTCAAAGCCGCATAACGATCTTGTGCAGGGTTGTTTGATGAAGCAGACTGGGTGTTGTTGACAGAAGAGGAAGAAGGATTGGAAGAGGAACCAGGGGCCATAGGAGTAAGGGGGTTACTGGAGAATGGGAGATGTGGGCCCATGGGGGTTGATTTGTTGATGGATGTGGAGCCTGCAAGAATGTAAGTAGAGGAGGTCATGCTACTGTCAAGAAAATTATGGAACGACTGCCACTGTTCACTTAAACTCTCATGCATAAACAAGTCACTACTGCTATAACCACTAAAATTTCCAACGCGTCCAGCTGCGTTGCTGACTGACAGTAAGCCCTGTCGAGCATTAGTGTCAGGCTGCAAAACTGATACAAATGGGTTAGTACCTGATGATGCACAAGGTGGACACACAATAGGACAACTACTACTCAGGCTGCTGCTGGAGTTGATGCTGGTACTGTTGACAGAAACTGGATTGGTGGCCTCTATTTTCTTCTTGGGAAAGAGAGGAATATTGTCAAAAATGGTGTTTTCATCAGTGGATGCAGGAGAAGCACTGTCACTTACAAAAGGGTTAGTTTTATCATGACCAACTAATGGAGAAATTAGATTACTTACCATTCCCATATTTTTTGACCCAAATTCATTATCTAAAATGTTCAGTTCAGTTTCCTTCGTTGATTTTGAGGTGAGATGACCAGTCTCTGAACCAATATCTTGAAAAGAAGCTCCAGTTACTTTAGATGATGATGATGATAGAAAAGCATCAAAACATTTTGAACTGATTTCATTGGACTTTGCATTCAAGTGAAAATAATTTGGAGAGTTTTCATGGTTTTCACATATGTCATCAGAATGTAAAACTGAAGTAACAGTCCCAGAATGAAAGGAGTCTATGTTCAATGCAGAGTATGTGATATCATCTTGAACTCTGGAACTGTGAGCCAGTTTCTGAGAATGAAACGGACTATTGTGAGAAGTAGTTTCTACCTGCAAATGTGATGCCGGTACATTCTTTGCAACTTTTGGAGATGAGTCTCTCAAACTTGATATTGGTTCTGAGGAATGCCAATCTGATTCGCAGCTAATAGTAGATGAGTTATATGATTGCTTTGCTGAAGTGGATGAAACTGTAGCTTCCTCCTTTGAGCATGCTTCAAAATTTGAGTTAGTTGGGTAAACAAACTGGGCACTCACACCTGAGGCAAACTTCATACTGGGAATGTTTCTCCCTTTGTTAGTTGCTCTACCTGAGGCATCATAACAAATTGTGGCAGGAGAGGGATAAGATTCGGCTATTGGGATAAGGGGAGTACCAGCATTTGCCTCTTCACCCTCAAAAGCTTCCCAGTTGGAAATGCGACCTGGGCTGATACGGGGTGAGGGGGAACGAGTAGGAGGGAGGGAAAGAGGGGGGATAGCCAAATTACATGGCTGATCTATAAGAGTCTGACACGTTGAATCAGGTTCAGTTTTGGAGAGATGATCTTCTGGGGAGAAAGAAACCACCAACTGGTTATACTGTTTGAGAATACAAGCCCTGAAACTACATATAACTGGATCAGAACAGAACTGAAAGATACACATTCATTACTGTTTGGTAGACTTAAAGAAGTTTAAAACTTGACTTAAAAAGTGAGTATTAAATTGTAAGATGCTTTTAACTGGAGTCAATGACAAGAGTTTATTGATACTAAACTGATCAACACAAAAAGCCTTACAAAACTGAACAATGTTAGAAGACCAGTTCTGCTCTGAAATAACTAACAGATAGAGAGATCTGCTTACTTAAAACAAGCAACTGTTTGTAAAACAAATACATTTTTTAATCTCTTAAATCATGGATGGAATTCCCCAAGGCCAGGTCCTGATTGAAAGAAAGAAAATGGTGAATAATCAAAGTTTTTTGGGAAATAAAGCTTATCCCTTCAAGTAAAGATGGTCATAGATAAAAATAAAGACATGAGAAGGTAAAGTGTGCAAGAAAAGAAATACATCACAATGTCCCATACTTGGATGCTGAAGATCACACAATAATTATGTGCTACAGTAGCTGCCAGTTATTGCATAATCTACCTAATGGTGGAGGCACATAAACATCCAGCCCTTGGAAGCAGATATTTCAGTAGTCATCATAATATTCCGAACAAAAGAAAAATTACCATATTGCTATGCAGGATCACACAAAACTTGCTTCAATATAGCCTGACACCTAAAGGACTTAGTCTGAGGTTTTTTGGTAAAGTCTGTCATCCCCTATTCTAGTAATTTTATGCAACATTCATGTCATCATTTACATCTACCAACTGAATCATTTTATTTTAGAATAAATAAAACAGAAAAAATATGAATAAAATAAAAGTGTAAATTCCCTAACTTGCACAACATAAAAAGTAAATTTTCTTTTATTCAAAAAATTTAATGTTATCAATTTATGTCTTTCTTCTTCATCTAATAAACAAATCATAAATAATGATAAATGGGGATAAGGCATGTATCTAGTAAAATACATTATAGTAGGCATAGTAGTAAGTAGTAAGCACTTTCTATTAGGCAGTACTTCCACTGGAGTTCTTTAGTTATGGACACTCTGTTGCCGTGGCCACCCCTTTCAGGGAGTTCCAATTGGAACAAGCGTCAGAGATATAGATAGATAGATAGATAGATAGATTTATTCTCAACTTTCTCCTTTCACACACTTTTCCAAACTC
>JAUTYZ010002701.1:0-13144 GCA_032273725.1 Panulirus interruptus | reverse complement strand
GGGGAGTCAGCAGGTCTTAGGTACACCATTACTGTGGGGGAGTCAGCAGGTCTTAGGTACACCATTACTGTGGGGGAGTCAGCAGGTCTTAGGTACACCATTACTGTGGGGGAATCAGCAGGTCTTAAGGTATTCAGTCACTGTGGCGGAGTGACCTATTCCCCAAGTGATGTTTGTTCCCCTGACAGTGTTTCCTCCCCTCCCTCACAGGGAGGGATTACGTGTGTAACGTACTGGCTGACGGGATCAGGTTAGAAACTTTCATCTAAGTTTTCCTCCCCACAATAATCTCTCCCTTGAGGGGACGAAGCTCAGCCGACTTACCCAGACCTGGTTGGGGTGGCGCTCTCAGTGCATATCTTGAACACAAGTTTTTTTTCTTATTTTCGTTATCATCTGTTTCGTTGCTACGTCTGTTCTGCATTGCTCTCAGATTTCATCGAAATACATTCAAGGTGTCACGCTCGAACTATTTTTCCTTTCCTACAGTTTATGAAATGATGTCGAGGATGGATTCATTTACAGGATGACTGTATATTGTTTCCTGTAACAGATGTAACGAGTTTATTTCAATACCGTGATGTAATTCTTACCTCATATGTCATATTATGCCAATATAATATCTTCTCGGTGTTCACCGTAATGCGCATTAACATTGTAGTGAAAGTAAGCAGCTCAATGGTAGAGAGTTGATTGGCAGATGTGTACTTTAGTCGAAAATATGATTGGCTGATTAAGCCATAAATAGCTGATATGGTGAGGTGCACAGTCCCTACCACCAGTTCTGGCAGTGAGATATCCAGGATACATGCATCAGAGTGTTCAGATCGTCTTTATCTTCTCGTGGTAGTGAGTGTGTGGAGCAGTGCAGGATTCACGTTGGCATTAGCCGAGTTTGAGTAGTTACAACACTAGGCCTGAAGTGTAATTAGACAGCTTACATGCTGGACATCTTTACCTCCACTGAATCTGCATAATGATAGATACTGAGAAGATATGTGGTCCTTGAATACAGATGAATGGAGAAGGAGCAATCCCTTGTGAGCAGCTAGTTTGATGAGACGTGAGGTGGTCTAGTCTACAGTTAACCTAGTATTCACCCATGGTCGTGTTTTGCGTCGGAGGGATGGGGAGAGGACCCCTAAGGATCAGCTGGAATCCTTGTATGGAACCCAAGATAATCAGCATTGTGTTGGACGTCCGAACGGCGCATTAAAAGTGATATCAGCACCTGGATATAGTATCCTTTAGAGACAGTTGACGTATGTTAATGTGAGTAAACTCAGTTGGCTTGCAACTTCCAACTAGCTCTAGTTAACCTGGGACTCGTTGTTCCATGTACAGATTGTTTAGTTTCTGTGTATTAAGTGTTTTAGTTTCTTTTGTGTATATTTTCTTTTGTATATAATATAAGTAACTTGATATCAAGTCTATACATACATATGTTGACATTATTACTACACCTTTACATTGAGCAAAACAGGATTACTTGATGATCCCCTGGGAATGACAATCCTGAGTGTGGCACTGTTACTGGCGAACATGTCAGGATTCGAAACCATGCTTCTTACGATGACTAATTTGTTGGTAAAGTATTTTGCTGGTGTGAAGTGGAACTGATGTAGCATGACTCCGTAGTCTTTTTTTTTTGTAACACAGGTTCTAGTGCTGCAACTACTCTATTCAGTCCTCTTGCTACTCTCTACACAGGAACAGCTAAAACTATCATGGGTCTTAAGTAAGGCAATTGAGCTTGGACAATTTCTAGCTAATTTAGGTGAAGATCTTAGAAAGGTCATTAAGAAAGAACGTCTTAAAGAGCGGCAGAGAACCTTAATTGCCTAAATTTCAGGAGTCTGATGATATGGATTTATAAAATTTGAGAGACATGCCACATCGCAGGGTTTAAAGGGGGGAAAGTAGGTAACTGCCTTGAGTTCTTCATTGATAGGAAACTTATTGTCGTCTGGGTGACGCAGAAGTGGCGGAACACGATACACTGTCAATGAAGCATTGTAGAGGCGGTTCTGCCTTACGACTGAAGAGTACCGATCGAGACTTTGTTCCTCGAGACCGGAGAAGGTGAGTCTGCGTTACAATTTATAACAAGAGTGCGGAACTATTCGGAGAATTGGCAAAGGATGGAAAACCAAGAATTTACGTGTGAAGGTTTAAGTTTACTTCTGATGGAGCAGTTCTAATACAGTTGTTTAGGGAGATGAGGTTATTTGTCCGTGAACGTGAGCCTTTGGTGCTGCGGAAGTGGCAAGACTTTGTCATCAGTATTTTGAGACAAAAGGAGGCTGTGGTCCTTTTGGACTTACCACAAATAAGCCGTCTGTGAAGGCGAGTGTCACATATCCGGCCAAGGTAAGCAAAGTTGACAACTTCAAGATGAAGCCGCCGGAGGCGAGTAAATCTAGACTTTCTGGTTCATGCTTTTTGTGTGGGAGATACTGACACACAGCCAAAAATCACCGTAACCCACGAGACAAGGTAGAATTGTTGGCAGAACTACGTTGTGTTCAACTGAAAAAAGGGCGCAGTAAGTATGATAGAAATTCGAAAAGTCTAGGCGGAGAGTCGAGAGGACACATTCACGGGCCGCCCAGGGTCGAGCACATAGGTTGGAATCCTGGTTGCGGCAGGGCCTCAGCTGCCCGTGCCGTATCAGCTAACACAAAAATAAAGAAACAGAGAACCCTGGGCAAGCAGGGAAGGTAAACCTGATACTCACACTAGAGATGGCGTGTTTGCATGTGTGGTGGTGCACAGATCACTAGATGTTGTACATACTAGGACAGTTGACAACTCCGTGAAGTCAGAAGAAGGTGAGACACTCCCAGGCCTGAGTGTTGTATGCGAGGCTGAATTGAGGATGATGCCAGGTGAATGGTAGAGGAATAAAAGTGCTGAGGGACACAGAGTACTCTACTGCAGTGATGCGACGTGGCGTGGTGGAGGAAGGACAATCCCAGGTGAGATGAAACTTGTGTGTATGGTGTATCTGCCCTGGCAGATACACCATACTATATTGGGGAGTTGGAGGTATTGTGCATGACTTACCTAGTATACAGTTTGATTTTAAGCAGTCTTCCCGATGTCAGGGAACCTGCAAACCTTGATCCTCTCTGGAGTCACCCAGGCTCAGAGGGGTGTGCTGTGGAAACCAGAAGCCAGGGAAGTGAAGCAAGGAAGCCGTTACAACAGAGGAACTGAGGAAACGCCAGGAGGAGGATGATATGCCAGCATCACTGCGAGGGTTAACTGAATCTGGAAAAATGGGGGCGACCAACCAAGGTGAGATGTCAAAGTTCATTTATAGCAAGGGTCTGTTATATAGAGAATTTACGACACGATCGGACAAAAGATATTACGTTCATCTCAGAATTGATTTTCGTAGGTGAATTAGGCACGAAGACATTAGAGAAAATTTTGGATCATTAATTTTGGCCAGGTGTTGAAGCTGATACACTAAAGTACTGCAAATCATGTGGGGGTTGTCACCACTGTAGGTCAAAGAGTAAAGTAAAAAAAATAACGATGAAGAGTCCGGAGACAACAGAGGATGTTAAAATGTTTGGGGAAATGAAATTTCAAGTGAAGCATTTGTGAGGGTAGTATTCAGATGTCCTTATAAATGTACCTGGATGTACCACACTAGGTAAACATGAGCTTCATGTTACAGATCCATATATTATCAAGGGTAGACCTTATCTTTTGCCTGGTGCGCTAAGAGCAGTCAATAAAGAAATTTGGTAGATGACTGAACTTAGTGTTGTTGAACCATCATTATCTGCATATGAAAAGATAAAGGATGGTAATATTATATTTTGCTGCACGATGCCGAACCAATTTCAGATCAAGAAGATATATCAACAAAGTCAGCTTAGGGCAGATATCTTAACAAAGTGGATTTAACAAAAGATTATTGGCAGGTACCATTAGCAGAGGACGCTAAACCCTTGACTACTTTTGTTACTAAAGACGACTTATTTTAGTTTTGTGCTGTGCCGTTCGGTTTAGTTAATGTTCCTGCAAGTTTTAATTACATGATGCGTAGTTTAAGGGGAATGAAAGACGTGGAATATTTCGTGGATGACATTCTAATTCATTCTCGCATCTGGCATCCCTAAAAGAACTGTTGGTTGAGACACGTCAAACAAATCTCACAGCTTGATCAAGTAAGTGTTCCATTGGCTGTGAAAGAATTGAATTTTTGGAGCATAAAGTTGGTCAGTGTCAGTTGAAACCACTCCATGATAAACTCAAAGCGATTGAAGTGGATCCAACACCTAAGACAAACAAACAGCTTCGAGCCTTCTTAGGAACAATGGAATATTATAGGAGGTTAGTAGCCAATTTTGCCACCATAACCGCAAAGGTAACCAAGAAAATTCAGAAGGGAGAGCCAAATGTTATTAATTGGCGGGACGCTCAAGTGACAGCATTTCAGACGCTTGAGACTGAATTAGTGCAAGTGCCACTTGTAAGACTGCCAGATTTAACCACTCCATTCATACTGAGGGCTGATGCCCACTGACAGTGGGAGTGATGCTGTTTTACCGCAAGAATACGAGGGTGAGAAACTTCCTGTCGCATATGCTAGTAGAAAGTTGCTAAGGAAGGAACAGGGTTATGCAGTAATGGAGACAGAATGCTTGGCGATAGTACGGGCGATTCAGAAATGTGAGATACTTCTGTATGTTGATGGAATTTGTCATAGAAACCGTTCACAGAACACTAGCCTAGATACATAAATCCAAGGTAACTAATGATAAAACCTTGTGATGATCTCTTGCCTTACAGCTTTATCAGCTTAGGACCGAAGCAACTAAAGGTAGAGAGAACGTAGTTACTTATTACCTGAGTCATCAGACAAACTGAAGTAGGTGTGGGTAATTCAGGATTTAGTATGCGTTATATCTCGTAATGATACTGAGGATGATTTAACTGATGTAGATAAGCTAGCTCGGTGTAATTTCGTTAGGAAGGAGGAAAATGTCATGGCCTAACTAACAAAGAGATTAATTGATATCAATTCATTTAAGAAGGGGTTGAAATGTTACGTTCGAACTATTTTCCCTTTCATGAGATATATTATTCCCTCAGTATAGTAATTAGTATTGTAGATTTATTAACTGGTTGATCGTATATTATTTCCATTGATAGAATGTAACGAGTAAATTGAAATGTCAAGATTCCCTCGCATTGTAAGATCGTGTTGATAATCACGGCAATACACATTATGATTAATTCGTTGTGAAAGTATGACATAGTCATATGCAACGCAGAAAGTCACGTTGACCCAGTACTCACAGTAAGGCATGGAACTAGTTAATCATCTGGAAAACAAACAGCGCGGTAGTTTGACGACGATTTCGGCAGATTTTCTAGCGTCCAGAAAGCCAGCGACTTTAGAGTTGATCATATAGTAACTCACAGGTAGAGAGCTGATTGGCTGACGTATATTTTGGATAAAGACATTATTGGCTGATTGAGCCTAATACGAGCTGATATGGTGGGGCGCACAGCGGGATGGAGACGCTTTCTCCCCACCAGTTCCAGCAGTAAGATATTCACGCTCCAGGCGCCAGAGCGTTCAGACCCTTTTATCATCACGATGGCGTTGACAAGTTTGAGTTGTTACGACACTAAACCTGAAGTTTTGTGAGACGGCTCACCTGTTGGACAACTTTACCTCTGATAATTCTGCATACAGATAGATGCTGAAGAGAAAGGTGACCTGTGAGTATGGACGAGTGGAGACGGAGCGAACCCTTGTGAGCAGCTCGTTTGGTGAGACGTGAGGTGGTCCAGTCTACAGGTGACCTAGTGTTCACCCATGGTCGTGTCTGAGAACGTCAGTATCGCCGGAGACAACGTAGTCTCTCACTGACGGCACCAGAGCCGTGTGGAGACAGTGTAGTCTCTCACTGACGGCACCAGAGCCGTGTGGAGACAACGTAGTCTCTCACTGACGGCACCAGAGCCGTGTGGAGACAAGGAAAAGACTCGAAGAAACAGCTGGAACCCCTTGTAGGGAACCCAAGACAGTCGACACTGTGTTGAAAGTCCGTATGACGCAGTAACAAGTGCTTAAGTCACTGTATTTTTAAAGACAGTGGGCGTATGTATGTGTGTAAAATCAGTGGTTTGCAACTACTAGCTAGCCCAAGTTTATCTGGGATTCGCTGTTCTATGGACAGATCGTTTAATTTGTATAAATTGTTTTATTGTTTGTACATTTTTTTAATATAGGATAAATAAATTTTGATTATACACACATATACATGCAGTTAACCTTGTCACCTACCACCCAGTCACATTATGCAAAACAGGGCACTGTTATTATCCTTTCTTTATAGGCTCAGATGATGGTATATGTAATTACCGAAACGTAAGCCAAGGAAACCAAAGACGTTCATCCAATCCCTGGTGATTCTTTTCCTATAACTACTGCGTTTTCCAAGCAACAGATCCACTGCTGATATATATCACACTCAGACAGCAGGATTCGAACCTCTTCCACTTGTGTAAGAGCAGGGTACGCTAACCACTAGGATAGCCTGTACTACTAGTTAACTTACCCAGCTCCCACACATTAGTAGCGGTTCGATTCCTGCTGTCGGAGGGCATCATGTGTTCTTTGATAGTACGCGCTTATTGCACTATATATATAAACAGCAGAAAAAAAGAATCGCTGGTGAAAATAATGTACGTGCTAAACTCCGCATTCTGTAGAACGGGCGAGTGAATTCACACCGTTAGATCCATCATTAATATGTAATGCATTTCTATGCTGAATTGTTCAGCAAATTATTCTTCCTGTAATTTGGCACGTGGGTCAACCAGAGCAAGACCAGTCGTTTGATAATGTCAGGAAAGTTAACGAGTCTGGTTACCTTACACCGTAAGGTATAAGCATCATTGTCTGTTGGTAACGACGTTTATTTTCTCCTTCTGTATATCTTTAGGTATTGTCCTGATGTTTAATGTGTCAGAGTTTACTAGTGAGTTCCTCGACCGTCGGCATTGCTACTCTTGATGAGGTTCGTACCGAACGACGCGTTCGAACTAAGGAAATAAGACTTTAATCTGGTATGTGAGGACCATTTGCGATAACTCCTTAAAGCTAAGAAGAGACAGGTGAAATAGGGTGACAGACGTGGGAGACTGACAGACAAGAGAAATTGGCAGACGAGGGAGATTTACACATGCTACAGACTGACTGACGAGAATGACTGACTGAAGCGAAAGACTGACGGACACTAAAGACTGATAGTCGCGAAGGACTGATAAACGAGAGAGACTGACAGACAAGAGAGATTGACACACATGAGAGACTGACAGTCTCAAGAGACAGACAGACGTAGGAGACAGACAAACGCGAGAGACTGACAGAAGCGAGAGACAGAGAAACGAGAATGACTGACAGGTGCGAGAGATTGACAGACGCAAGAGACTGATAGACGCGAGAGAATGAGAGACGAGAGAGACTGATTGATGCATGAGACTGACAGGCGCGAGAGACTGACAGACGAAAGAGAATGACAAACGAGACAAACTGACTGCTGCGACAGATTGACAGACGCTAGAGACTGACAGACTCGAGAGACTAAAAGACGAGAGATACTAAGAGACACGAGAGATGGCTGAAACCTTCGCTCCTTAACGTGCCATTATGAAACCTATTATCCGTAATAAGATGGTTAATGTGGGTTTAGAACAGTGAAATGAGTGGCTGGGGGAGGGGAAAGTTACTAGTCACTGTCTTGACACTGTTTCACTTGACAGTCTTGACACTGTCTCAGAGGCCACCGTCTCGACACAGTCTCAGGAGTCACTGTTTCTGTGATTGCAGTTGTAACTAGACACAGGACCATCAACAGGACTGTAATCACGCCATATAATCACATCATGCAGTGTCAACAGTGAGGAAAAATATTTTTTGTTGGAAGGTTAAGACACGGAAGGGTTTCGTTATAGGTATCTTTGATTATATTGGCCATAATGTTTTATATTGGTGCATCATAGATAACAGTGAAAAGCTAACAAAAACGCAACATTGCATCACACAGTCAGAACATTGGCTCACTTATAACGGAATACATGCAACCCAACAGACATCTACCGTCACCGTCTTCACCCCAGACAGGCATGAATCTAACCTGCACCCTCCCATAACCCTAGGTGATCAATCACTCGCTAGAACTCCAGCCATACTAGGGTTCACGTACCACACACACACACACACACACACACACACACACACACACACACACACACACACACACACA
The DNA here is from genome assembly GCA_032273725.1 of Panulirus interruptus. Taxonomy (NCBI): domain Eukaryota; kingdom Metazoa; phylum Arthropoda; class Malacostraca; order Decapoda; family Palinuridae; genus Panulirus; species Panulirus interruptus. Next base: position 4,844 of record JAUTYZ010002701.1, on the reverse strand, counting down.
CACACACACACACACACATGCCATTTACTTCAAACACAAAAACATCAATAATGAGATATAGAAAATAAACGCCCTCAGGAACACTTACCCTGGCATCCTTTGCAAACACGTCATCCGCTCCACTCTAAATTCCGCCTCACCAGCTTAGTTTTCCACTCTGGCAAAAGCAAACATAACAAAACCGCAAACCACTCGCAACAAGGCCACAGAAGAATCACTGGCTGCCTTACAACCACAAGCATTAATGTGCACAACGAAACAAAAATACTTTCAATGCAATTTCACTTCAGTATACTTGGCATCCAATTCTTTGCAACAGACCTTGACCTCTTCCGCCAAATCATATCATAACTAACCACTAATCCCCCGTTTGAAACAAGTGTCTCTTCCTTGCTTCACACAGTAGCAACCCTCCCCCAACAACCGTGACATCAGTTAAGCACATACACAAAGTAATGACTCGACAAGCACCAAACAACCCAGTCTTGGATCTTATCCCATTAGATATACACCCATCTGAAAGTACTCTCCTCAAGCATATACGAGTGACAATTGGTTTGCCTTCTGGACACTAACCATCTCTACAAAAGTACAAACACATATTCAAAATACCACAGGACCTGTCATGCCCAAGATGTACGTAACTTGCATTCTGAAGACACTGAACACTTACTCCCTAACTGTCCTGCACTCACTTCACATGAACACATGTCACCACACATCTTGACCTACGGTACGTATGCCCGTGCATGGTGACATAGTATGCTTGCAGTACTACAACCATAAAATATTTCAGAAAGTTTTGTTGATTTTACTCATCTTGATCATTATGCACATTACATTATATTTATGCATCAAATGTACGGATGCTATGGGCCTTTCCCTAGCCTAAACGAAAGTGAGTGATCACGGTAAGTTTGGCATTCCTGCAGCCTAATTGGGTCATTAACGTTATTATAAACATTCTTTTTCTAAAGTCATGGCTTTTGGGCCCCCATGGTGCACTTGATTAATTACTACTACTACTATTTAGTGTCTTAAGCAGCAGTCTTGTCTTCTCTCATTTCTGTTTGAGCCCCTACATATATAAGACAAATGCTCATGATTTTTCGTCACTAACTGGTCCACGGTCCATCCTTCAGGGGATCATCTGATGTTATACACTGACACTCCAAGAATAACTCTAATCAAAACACAAAGTACACCTAACACCATAGGAAACGCTCTCACTTCCCCCAGTAGAAAATAAAAAAAATATGAGGTTTAAGTTAAAAATCCTCCTCAAACTAGACACAGTGGTAACAACACCTACTGGCCCTGGGCCAAATAATTCCATCAAAACTTTTCCGGTCATCCCAGATTGCTTATCGAGCCCCTAACTCACTACTGCTGCTTCATATGGAAATAAGACAAATTTCTGGTTCCATGTGAAATAAAAGTTTGATCCAGACAACCATCTCTACCCTCACCTCAGCCAGCCACTCAGTCATTATGTTGTAATGTCTTTCCACTCCGTGACATCAACATCCCCAACAAAGCTCCTGGTCCAGGAAACATTCCTCCTCACATTCTGAAGGCAGGTTCCTCGGAGAGAGTCTCAGTCCTGTGTCATCAACCTCCAGACGAGAGACCCTCTCATCTCAGTCATCCTCTGAGTCATGGAGGAAACTTTCATAAACAAACAACTTTTCCATTACCTCGGAGGACATTCACTGATCTCAGACACACAGGATTTTTCTCTTCTTACCGAAGACGTTGTCCTTCAGATCTTTCTCTCTGCAGTTACAGCTTTGCCTCTGCTTTCAAATACTCGGGCGAGTCTTTCTTTGTCCCAAACAACCCATGAGACTTTGATAAAGTTAGGCATCAGGCCTTTTGTCTGTGAAAGATAGTTTGTCTACGTCGGCAGCGTCCCTTCTTTCTCCTGGTAAATGGAAGACATTCTATATCGCAGCTAGTTCTGGAGTGTCCCGGGATTTTATCTTTGCCTTTATCAGTTTTCTTTGACATATTAGTCACATTTTCTAAGAAATCACACACAACATAAAAGCAGTCTCTTCCACTGTTCTCCTCAACGGTGTTCCAGCCATCTCCCTTGAGAGATTATAAGCGTCAGTTCCACTCACTGCTTTGGTATCGGAGCCATTGTACACAAGGGATTCACCAGCCTGATAACATCTAACGGAAACACAAACACAAGTCATATCCCACGATCAAGACGAAGACTGGCTGTTCTCTAAAGCGTCCTGGAAATAATTATATGAGTCACACACCCTTTAATGGTCACTCCAGGTAACCTCCAGATGAGAGAATGAATTACATGTAGCATAAATGCACCGAAATGCTATCGATTTCAGTGAAGTCCATCATCTGCCTACGTCAGGTTCCCAGAATAAACACATCTCTGAATACGGTCTTCAGTCCTGTTCTTTTTCTTCCAGTTCTTCACACTTCGAAGAAAAGACAAATTCTTTCTCACGTGATATACTGGTCCTACCTTTAAGAAGGTGCACTCCAATCATCTTTGGTTTTAATTCCAATTTCTTCTCTCAACTGATCTATCTACATTACCTGAGATGAACACATTCCGGTTAATAGATGGTGTGTATATGTGTGTGTGTGTGTGTTTGTGTGTGTGTGTGTGTGCCTGTACTTACCTGTTTGTAATTTCCTATTTCTACGATACGAGGAGAGTTCTACATTCGTGGAACCCCATTTCTGAAACTTTATAAACTTCTTTGTGCTGTCCATATTAACAACTTTGTCTCTCACTTTTTCCCCTTTCATCCATAACTCTTGTATAATACAACTGATATTTAACATCTTTTCAAATAAGTTTCTTGAGTTTCTCGCTTAATATCATGTTATGACCTCTGTCGACGTCGACGGCATCACACTGGTTTAAGAACTGAAAGGCTGTGCTCAGGTCACCCCTTACTCTTCTTTCTTCTTTAGTTGACAAATTTAAGACCTCTAACCTTTCCCTGTAATTATATCTCTTAATTTTGGTCCCATCTTTATTGCCATCCTCTATTAGTACTTTGTGCTTTTTTAAGTGAGGTAATCAAACATGAGTAGAGCATTCTGGTTTAAATATAATGTAGGATGTGAAACACTTGCTGAATATTTCCTTGTTCATGTCCTTGAATGCATTACCGATATTTGCCAAGAGGCATTTGAGCTCCCTAATTATTCTTTTACTGTGTGACTCTGGCAACGAGGTTAGACGACGTCGACCTCCCAAGTCTCTTTTACATACAAATTCCTCCAACTTATTACCTGCTATATAAGGCTGTCTTTCACTGTGTCCCATCCTCATTACATGACATTTACTCGGGATGGATTTCATCAGACCAATTTTGGAGTTTTTTTCTGTTATCGTAAGTTGATGCGATCCTCTTCGCTTTTCGCTTTTTACTTCCCTCATAGCCTTTGCATCATTCACAAACCTATGCACAGTAAGATTCCAATCTTTATGAAAAGTATTTTGCTTAGATCAAGAAGACAAATGGTCCCAGACCAGAGTCCTGTCACACCCCGCTGGTGATCTCAACCCATTTCGAGAAGGTTCCTGTGACATGCATAATTGTTCACTTCCACTAAGATAATCTTCTCTACATCTAAGGAAACGCCTTATTCCTGCATGAGGATCTAGTCTCTTTACCAACTTTCTATGCGGCATAGTGTCAAATGCTTTCTGCTAGACCTGATACAAACAATCCACCCAGCATTTTCGTTTGTCCAGAAACAGTTCCCTCTCTCATAGAAATCTAATAGGTTTTGTACATGTGACTTCCTTTCCCTGATACCACGTAGTCTCTCCCTTAGGAGGTTTCACCTCTGCAGTAAGTCATCCATTTGCTGTCTGATTATCTTTTCCAGTACATCACAGACCACTCTCGTCAGGGAGGCAGGTGTGTGGATCAGCGCCTACTCACGGTCTTCTTTCTTAAAGATAGTTATGACCTTTGCCCCATTCCACAATTTTGGCATTTTATCTTTTTCCAGCAACAATATGACAATGTTTCAAGCGGTTTGTCAACTAAAAAATATTTCAGCATGTATGGAGTAATTCCAATAAGACTTTAAACCTTACATAGGTCAAGACCCTGTTAATATCTTTTCTAGACATTTCAAAACTCTTTAAGATCTCCCCATTTTATCTCACTGGTATTAGGGCTATAGTGATTTCCACTGTGAAAACCCTTCTCAACTTATCATTCAGTTCCTGGCATATCCTAACATCATTGTCCACAGCTCTTCCCTCTGAATCCTTCATCCTTAATAGCTGTTCTCTAATGGACAACTTACTCCTGATGAATCTATGGCAAAATGTTGGACTGTCACTTGCCTTTTCGACAATATTCCTTCCAAAGTCTCACTGTGCTTTCTTATCCTTGCTCTAATGCTTTGCAAATGCTGACTGGCTTAGGGTGTTGCCTATATTTCCACCGCAGTACATCGCTTGGCTCATTCGCGTTTTTGGTTTGTGTGTGTTATGTGTGTCTGTTTTCGCGGGCGTATATGCGCCGGACTGTTGCATTCATGTATGAATATTTTAACTTGATATTTCAGTGATCATTCTATATTTGCGGGTATTTTTTTTCACGTTCTAAAACTATTATTTGCACACGACAAACCTGATGTATCTGAAATCTTTGATGACGGTGTTATCATTATGAAACTCCCTCATATGTTTCCATTACTCATGAAGTATTCTTATATGTAAAGATATCTTTATATGTAAAGGTATTCAGTGCACAAAGGAAACATTTGAAATTATAAAGTTAGTTCTCTGAAAGCCCTCAGGACTTGAACTCTCAGAGGGTAAGAGATAAAGGTTA
>JAUTYZ010002481.1:0-12226 GCA_032273725.1 Panulirus interruptus | reverse complement strand
GGGGGATATGGGCCTGAGGGCTGCAGCTTCCAACAGCTTCGTCGACCAACATCCCAATCCAGCAGACTGGGCCCAACCTGGGTTGTAGGGATGAAGACCCCCTGAAAGACTCCACGAGATATCCACATGGTAACACCCCTTTAAAAACTGCCACGTTTCTCTCATATATCAATTTTCTTAGTGCTCTAACATATCACTTTTGCCAATTATTCAAATTCATGTCATTTCTCCAATTTCTGTCTATTCAATCTATTCAATCACATTTCACAATCTGACACTTCACTGTCAAGGACTATCAACTCTGCTTTCTATGTACTCACACATTTTTTTTTAAGGAAGATCAATCATCAACAATAATGGTAATGGTCAGCCTGAAGGGAAAAATAAAAAATAAAAAGTGATACCTGTTTTAAAATGATTACTGCCCTTAATTGATCTCGGTAGAATCATTCCTTCTATACCCTAGTAATACTGAGATCTGTAACATATCTCATTTCTCCATTAATAAGCAGTTTATCCTAGTACCTTGACAAATTCTTTGTCAACCCTATAATTAACCTCCCCACCACTTAATCCACTGCTATAATTGACAGAGGCACTATTTTCTCTATTCATTAAAAATATCGACTACACCTAGTACATTTCTTACCTTTCCATATGATACTGGCACTCTAATATTCAACACTGTCATTTGTATTGTATATTTCATGCACAGTACCTGGGGAATACCTGGCAAAGTCTTGGGGTGTCTTCTAACTCCACTGTCCAGACTGGGCCCAAGCTGTTGGGTTGGATCATTGGTTGACCAAGCCGCTGGAAGCTACAGCCCACAGGCCCACACAGTCCCCAATAGCCTGGATAGTCTGGTACACTTTGTAGTTCTAACTTTTTGTGAATATCGCACCTTTGGATTTCAGAGGTAGTTTTAACAAAGTCTTCCATGCCTGTCATACCACTAAGATGTCATTTCCGAATGTAAGTTGGGAACCGTACCTTCTTCGATTTTCCAGATATAGATGATTATACATCTCTCCCATCTGGATTTCAGCCATTTTCAGTAATTCAGATCCTTTACCACATTAATATGGGCTGAGAGAGATCTCTGAACACTTTCTAATTCTGCAATTTTGCCTGCCGTGTAGGGCAATGTTAGAACATAGCAATATTCAATTTGGGAAAGAATTAGTGCCTTGAACAATATCATAATCGGAATTCTCTTCTTCTATTCCACTAATTCAATTAACATTCTCTTACCACTTCATAAATTTCTAATACCTTTGTTCACTTTTTAAAATCCCTCTAACTTTTCTCCACATATCTGAATTTTGTTAATACAGTACAAAGATATCCTGGTGAACACTCACAATGCCTTCCAGGAGAAAGAGCTTTCAATGAATTAGCTTTCAATGGAGTTACTACAACATGTGATATGGAGATATGTTCCTCCCAGCATTATTGCTTACCTGTGAATACTTCCATTTTCACCCTCAAAGTGACACTTTTTCTCATCACCTTTGGTGTATTTCCAGAACTATTCCTTGCAAACTTTTTTCTAGACATTATGGGTATAGATAATTCACAAATGTTCTTTAAAATGATGAATGAAGCAAGTGAGAGATCAAGCATTCACGTGTATGTTTAAATGGAAGAAGCACTAGAAGTTAAATGATAATTGGCCCAGAGTGCTCTACCTACACTGCTTGTCATTGGCTGAGCAAATGTAAACAAATATGTTGCATATGAAAAGTTCATTTGAATTACATATTTTTTACTACTTTGAAAAGCTAAGAGCTCTATAGCAAATCAGCTTAATCAAAAAGATATTAAAAAGCTAAGAGCTCTACAGCTAATTGGCTTTCAACAAGGCATCTTTCAACAGGGTATCCCTCTACCAGAAAAAAAGCATCCAGATCATAAATCTGCTGTTCTTCATTAGTTCAACTGTAATTATTTTTCTATTGCCTTCAAGTACATGCTTTATGATAGGAGGAATGCATCAGAAAACAGTGTAAACATTTAGGGCAAAAACTGCTCAACTTACTATCTGCAAGTATTAGAAGCATCAAGGACTGCTCAAACAAAAACTTTTAAAACCAATAAAAGGACTGCTCAAACAAAAATTTTAAAAACCCATAAAACAAATCTCCACAAAGTGTACCTAGCCAGTCAAGTTGTGGAGGGAACATAGTACTATGGGCCATAGTTTCAAACAGCCTGATTGATTAAGAAGAGAAACTGATTAAGAAGAGAAACAAATCAATGTAGCTTGGTAATAGACTGAATTGTATTCGTAATTGAGTCTCCAAAGACACTGGAAAAAAAGCCTCACACTAAGTAACAAACAGTTATCATAAAGAATTATTCTGGCAAACTCAATTTACCCCCCCTCCATATTTTTTAATGATACCCATGAATTACTGAAGTGTTGTAAATCTCATAACACAAAATACAAGCTGAACCCTTCACTGATAGCATAGTGGTGTTTTAATTTTCTAATTCCTTGAATTACAAAACAAAAAAATGTTTAATCACCTTTTAGTTCTTTAATGTGAAGTTCCATAAAAGCTGAGTATCGCTGCTGTATGCTAGTATCAAAACTTACAGATCTGGTAATGTTCTGGGGGTGAACTTTTCTGTGACGGACTGAGCAAGTATTTCCACTAGATCTAGACCAGTGGGACAGCTCAAATTTCATGATTCTGGGTCCATCCTCATTCTTGGTTGGAGAAGGTATTGTTTCAACAAATGTATTTCTACAATTCAAATTTCCACTTTCCTCAGATGAGGGCTTTGCCACAGTAACTGTTTCATTCTTCATTATATCCTGCAAACTATTAGTGTGTTCATCAAAAGAGAATTCAGAGTAATTACTAAGGTTGCCTTCACCTATGCACAATTCAGTGTTGCTGATCTGTGGACAATGCTTGATAGGACCACCTTGTGATGAATCACCATCATGTTCACACATACTGTTATCAACATGCTTCAGATCATGTCTAAGCAGCATATATGTTTTATTATTACTTGCACCTGCACCTGCACTTGAATTACATGCCACTTCACTGACTGCTACATGATCAGTATTACTGTTATCAATTTGCACGTTCAAAGATTCTCCAAAATCTCCGAAGGATTGTCGCCAAGCATCAGTGAGGGATTCCTGCCATGCTTTTTTATCCCTAATACACTTATCATCTTCATTAGTCTGATTTGGTTCACATGACTGCAGCTGTTCATTGCTGCTGTACTCAGCATCATGTGCCTCTTGCACACAAACTTGTCGTTCCATTGAAAAAATTTCAGTTTTTCACTCACACCAATAACTTTTCATTAAATTCTCTGGTAACACGATGCCCACACTCACATGAAACCAACTAACGCAAAGGGTAACCAGACAGTTAGTTACATATTGGAGACAGGATGTTCATCCTGATAACATTATCTAAAAAATGGTCTCAGTAAGAGAAATTTAATTAACTTCTTCCACTTGTGTTAGAGGTGACAAACTGATGGTACTGAGCAGAGAATGGCAGTTCACCACTTATCCTCCTTATCATCAAGATGATGCCACATCTTCCTCATTTATACAATAATTCTCCTTTACTACTGAAGTTTTTGTCAGAGGGGTGACTGCTAATAAACTTATGATTACAATTTTTAAGGATTTCATAATTATTGTTGTGGAATACTGCAGTACTAAAAGCTGTAACTAAATTTTTTCTGCATACTGGTATCTTCATAATATCCTTTTTTGATCAAAGGAAAATACTTCCTGTATCTTAACTGTTAAGATTACTTTTGATAGATATAACCCAAACCAGAACCAGGAACAATAATGTCATAGTTACAATCAACCATGAATAACAAAAAGCCTTCTTAAAACTGGCAAGCAAACAACTACGTAATACACAATACAGTGAAAAGATGTGCAAAGATGTGCAGTATGGTAGACACTTAAGGATCACTTTGTCCATTCATGGTTGGGAGTTATACTTTAACCCTCAAAACAATCTTGCTCATAACTTGAAAATTCTACATTAGATACTCAATACACTTCATAAATTCATGCCCCAGTATCTAAAGAACTGAATGGCAGAATGCCTATAACTCTAGTTTGGAGTTTGCCTGAATCATGTCACTTATAAAAATGTTTAACCTGGAACTTTAACATCAACATACCCTGGACCATACCTTTAAAAGGTTATACTGTAGCAGATACTTGTTACACTTTACAGAGTTGTTTCCCAGTATAAAGTGAAGTAAATGACTTAAGACCCATAACCATAGTTAGGACTTTGCCTCTTCAAATATTAAATAGAGAGGATTTAACATTTCTTTTTATATCAAATAAATCCCCTCGTACAAATCTCAATATAGCATCCACAATGGTGTTGACTTGATATCTACCAAGGGTATTTACACTGTGTACATAGAATCCATAACCATACTGAGAGGCTCTTTCTTTCTTATCTTACAAATAATCAAACTGAGATGCTTTAACTTTTTTTTTTTCCAAGTACATCCACTTGCAGAATGCTCAACATAGCAATCTGCTTGATCACACAAGATAGCCAGTTCAGCATAACTCACCAAGAAGGTAAATTACACTGCACATGACACTTCAAAATGCACTTCAGTAACACCTGCATTTATTGTCAGAAAATTAATAATACACTTTGACACTTACTGTGGTTATCATTATCATCATCAATATCAATATTATTATCATCATCATCATCACCATTATTATTATTATCATTAGTATTATTATTATTATTATTATTACTATTATTTTTTAAAGAGAGGATTTAACTTTTTAATTTTTTACAAAATTTTTTTGAGGTACACTTAAGTCAATCTAAGAGATGGTCTTTGGTCGACTAAGTTGTTGAAGACTGTGGCTCGCTGACCCATGTAACCACCACAGCCTGGCTGGTCTGATTCATTTTGTAAACACTTACCCACGGCCTTCTTGAAATTCTCAACTGTACACCGTACAGTGTTTCTGATGGCTGCAGGCAGTGTGCTAAACAGTCTTGGGCCCTAGATGCTCAAAGTATCTTCTTTTGTGCTTCCTGCATCATCTGATTTCAGTGGTAATAGTGTACAGAGTCTTTCATGCCTATCATGCCATTAAGGAACTACTCTTGAGTATAGGTTAAGTATGCCTTTCAGAATTTTCAAGGCATTTATCATGATACAAAGTCAAAATTTGCCAAAGTGCTTTCCTCTTCACTTTACTACATGCTTTTGCTAAGCCTATGAATGCTCCCTATACCTTTTTCTCTGAAGCTTTCTGCACAACCAAATCAAGTGCAGGTTTCTAACCTGCCCACCTAGTTTCTCATCAACACAGGATTCACTGATGGTTTTAAAACATCCTACTAAACACATTGTGATCTGTGCTAGGGACACTTGTTTCTCTATAACCAATATACTACTTTTATTCCCTTTCCCCTTTATACAGTGAAACAATTAATGTCTCCGTCCAATCATCAGACATCTGATAAATTTTCCATATTTCCTTAAACATTTTCTAATTCCACCCCAAGTAATTTCACTCACCACTCCATTTACACCCACCCTATTTTCCATTCTTTAAGAGATTTATCACCCTTCTTATTTTCTCCATCAAAATATCTTCCTCTCCTATTTACCCATCTCCTTACCTCTATTCCTACTATACCAAAAAAGAAGTGTCTTTCACCATTACCTCCATCAGTTCTTTAACATATTCCCTCCATCTCTCACAAATTTCAATGCTTGTAACGAGCATTTTCCAAGATTTGCCTAATATACTTTCATTCCTTTTACATACCTTTCTTTTACTATTGTTTACCTCCTTCCAAAACAGCATGATATTCTGTTTTAAATTCTGATTCATTCTTTTTCTAAGACCTTCATTTGCTTTCCTGGTGAATATCTGGTGAAGTCCTTAGGCATCTTTTACCCTCATAGCCTGGGCTGGGCCCAGGCTGCTGGGTTGAGTCACTGGTCAACCAAGCTCTTGGAAGCAGCAGCCTGCAGGCCCATATAGCCCCCATGGCCTGGTTGGTCTGCTAAACTTTGTAGGTCCTTGTCCAGGGCACTCTTAAACTTCACTACTGTGCATTCCATGGTGTTTCTGATGACAGCAAGCAAGGTGGTGATGAGTCTTGGGTCCCAAATGTTTACAATGTTCTCTCTTTTTGTGCACCTTTGGACTGCAGTGGTGGTATTCTAAAAAGTCTTCATGCATCTCTCTAACAGATGCACAGCAAATATATTAATATGGGAATCATTAGAAACCGTTGGAAAGTATGGTAATGAACGCACAGATAATTTGTTTTCACTCATTATACCCACAATGCTGTTCTGTGTGTTGCTTATATAAATTAAAGATTATTATCAGATATAAATAGATCTCTTTATTAATATCGATCGGACTTAAACCACTATGATATTGCATAATAAATCCAGTTTTACATCAACTTGAAGAGTAGAAGAGAGCACAGGAGGTCCATCATGCCTTACTGTATATTTATGTCAAACATGCATTATGCATAATGACAAATTTTCTGTTGTAAATTATTGAACTGAACCTCTAAAATTCTTGTACAACCAAAGCACAAAATTTTCATAATACCATTCAGTACTTTAATTAACATTAATGTACACCACATGCTTTTCCACAGGTCATAAAATTCAGAGATTAATAAACAGGTACTTCCTGTCATAAACGTAGATTAGAAAATTCAACTTTTAAATTATCTAAAAGAGCAAATTGTGGCATTCGCACAGCATTCATTTGACCATGCATCGTGCTTGACATATATATACAATAAGGCATGATGGACCACTACTATTCTACTCTTCAAGTTGATGTAAAACTGAATTTATTATGCAATATCATGGTGGTTGAAGTCCCGATATTTACTGAAAGATCTATTTATATACGATAATAATCTTAAATCTATATAAGCAACACACAGAACAGCACATGTGAGAAACTCAGCAAATATTTCCCAGGAACGTATTCCCACCATATTATGTCTAAGGTATAGTTAGTTTCCCTTAAAAGTTGTTGTATATATATAGACACTTTCCAGGAATTCATCTAAGTTAAACAAGGAGGCCCTGTACATTTTAGGGTCAGACAACAAATAATTTTCCAATTCAGTTTTAAGTAGAAATAGTTTTCTTGTTCAATTTTAAATAGTGTATATTTATCATTTTTCTCTATTTTCCAATAATCAATTTTCATTCTCTTTTATATAAGGAAAATTAATTTAACTGGCACAATAAAGGTTCCGAGGTGCCAGTTAATGGGGAATATACTGTAATTTGCATATGCAATTTTGCACTAGATTATAGAATTACAAAAAAGTCATGAGCTCTATAGTGAATCAACTTTCAATGGGGCTGCTTTCAACAGGGTATTCCTGTGCACAAATTACTTCACAAAAATAGTTTAACTACTCACCAGCCAGAGCCTTGATTCTGGATCGCTCGAACAATCTGGAAGAGGAGTTCCCACCATCGTAATCGAAGTCTTCAATCACCTCTTCTTGCCTAAGGGGGTCCCACCGGACCCCCACACTGATATCTGTCGTCATCTTCCGGTTTCAGACCCTGTCAAAGCAAAATAAAACCTTTAGAAAAATATAGTTTCAAAATTGGTAAGCCTACATAAAAAACAGCTTTAGGAACCATCAAGCAAGAGTAAAGAACAAGAAGAGTTTATCAGAGAATCATACAAGTATGAATATTATCATGTATGAAGAAAAATATGCCAAATTCATTACACAGTATTTCTGACCCCGTATAAATTACTACCGTGAGATGTACTGGCATACATCGAAGCCAAAATTGGCAAGCTCTGTGTAAGAATAAGCATTGTGCAATATATCTAATTTTTTTCATAAATTACTAACATATACTTTTAATGTAACATAGCCAAAGAACATTAAAAAAAATTGAGAAATATCAAACCAATCCTAAAAATCTTAAGAGTCGCTCACAAACGACACAGGTAATCTATTTGGCGTGGAGTAGACGCATGGAGAGCACACATGACAGGTGATATTCAGGTCACCATAAGTACAATGAAACACAAAGTTCAGAGCACTTTCGAGTCTTCAGAGAGTACTGGATTTGATATGACTAGTAAAAAAAACGATGTTTCCTTACATGAGTAGCAAATTGACCGGGAACATGGTAACCCAATAAAAGGCTAATAAAAGGTTACCATTACCTATACAGCTCGTCAAACAGGTCAAACACATAACATTACTAATAATGTTATACGCAAATAAAGTCTACTCTACACAACCCAGAGCTAATTATAAATTAACGTCACACGGTTAGATAATACACGATTCAGTCGAATCAAGGTGTGTGTGTGTGTGTGTGTGTGGAGCATACTGTATTCCGCAAATACTATATCCTGTGGTAGGAGTTTCTTCGATTTTCATTTTCACTTAATTTTCATCAGTTTTGGGATGGAATATACGGGAACAAGTCTTTTCTTCGTCTCTAATTCAACCTCTATATTCACGACTTATGAGTAATCCTCTGGATGTTTATATCCAAATTTTCACTGGATACTTGAACCGGAAAAGTTAAAAATTTTGTTTTTCTTGCCCACTACTCTGGCCGTTTATTGTTAACGCTATCTCATATTTTTCATTCACGGATTGCGTATATTTTCATTAATTACAATTAGTTGTAACAGCGAGAACCAAATATGTTCACAAACCTTAGTTTGATATCAATGGACTGTATTACAAAACCAGTAAGGTGTAATCATGTATAAGAACATTGGGTGGCATTTATAATGTCATGCTTATTGACATTTCTGGCAAGTGATATGTTCTTAACCCTTAATGGATGATTCCCGCAACACATGCGGGCATAGTAAAGACAAATTCTTGCTGCGTATGAAGGCGCAGCATAAGGATGAGTACAGCTACAGTTGCAAGTCTAATTTTCCCGCCCACGTTTGAAGGATCACTTGCTTCCTTCTCTGACTAGCAGCATGTCTGGATGAAGGATGTCGCCCCAACTCAAACCCTTACCTAACATCCAAAAACATCCAGCTGGAAAGATACTGCGTGCTCCCGAGACGGGAGCCTTACTCTCAATCAATCCCCCCCCCCCCCCCCCCAATTCTTTATTATTCCATTGTGGCCAACTTTAAGGCCTCTTACCTCTCGTTGTAACCATTTTTTTTCATTGTTACTACCGTTGCCGCCCTCCTCTGGACCTTATCCATTAATTCTTTGTGCTTCTTTAAGTGAGGTGATTAACCTTGAGAAGCATACTCTACTTCTGGCCTAATATAAGACATGAATAATTTGCTGAACATTTCCTTATCCACGTACGTGAACACGATTCAAATATTTGCCAGAAGAAATTATCAAACGTCTACCTGAAAATCCAATACATGATTGCGAGTCAATGTTATAGCCATTTTACAACCACACAGCTATAAACAGTCTGAAGTACAGCAGAGGACGTTCCATGGAAAGCACAAGTCATGACGAGAGAATAAACTACCGCCAGAATCCCTTTTACCATGGAAAGTTTTCAATAGTTCACACGTTCCGCACCATATATGTGGTTACTGTAGCCGTGACGCCCAGGGTTACTGCTGAGCTGAAGTCAACAACCTAAAATAGAAAAAGAAATGTCCCCCGCCAACACACACTCATCCCTCCAACCTTACTCCACTTCCCTATGAACACTGGAAAAACTCTCTCTCTCTCTCTCTCTCTCTCTCTCTATTAAATTTGACTGTAATTCACCTATGCCCATCGCACCCATGGAGACTACTGCAAGGTTACTCGGGGGACCCCATCTCTGGAACTGTGAACATGTGTTGAATGAGAAGGGTGATGTTTCTAGAAATAATGAAGATGGCAGGTATGGCTGGGTTGTTGATGTGCTGGCCGGAGTGGTGGTAGGAGGGATAGCTGTAGTGATGGTGTTATTAGAGATGGCTATAAAGGTCAAACTCACAGTGGTTGGTGGGTGGTGGTGATACGAGCGTGAACTTTTTTTTCTTTTTTTCGATGGAGGCTCTAGTCAGGGACAGCTATAGTAACCTATATGAGGAAATATCATGAAACCCAGTAAAATTGTGACCCTTACACACTGCACCACTGAACATGGTATATACACTACCTTTGTTCTGCTGGTTCTGAGGCTTTTTTTTTTTTCAAACACCAAACAGCTGAAGTCGAAGTCAGTTAGGTAAAGCTACTAATATCCGAACATAAGGACTGGCATCAAGGAAAATTTCTGTATAAAACACTCACTTCCTCTACACAGATAAAAATTCAATCTTGGCTGGTAAAATGCAAATTTCAAATGCACCCGTTGTCCCTAGCTTGGTGTACAACCTCCCTGATGAGCCTGGGAAACAATGCATGAACACATTTACAGCTTTACAGGGGGTGAGAGGAACCAACTACTTCCTGCCTGGAAATACAATGCTACAAGCTTTTACATTCACAATTGATAATTATATTTTCACTGAGTCCCATTGCTTTTAGTTTCCTTCACTGCCGGTCACTCTCACTTCTCCCTCCCTCCTCAATTTTGGTCTATCAAAGTCCCTTTCACTCCCTCCTTACCCCACGTAAACGTTACGATAGTCTCGCAGGTTCCTTAACGCCGTGAGGTCGGTCTCCGGCCAAGCTGCCTCCTTCCCATACGATGCCACCGTCTCTCTACAACCATCACAAAATTCGACGGAACAAAACAGCTACGACCAACACCAGCAAGAGCATGATTCACAGGTCCAGACACTCGATAACTTTCCCTTCACTACCACAGCCATCCATCGCCGTGAAGCACCACCAGCTTACTACCCAGGCGCTGACCCCAGCATCTCATCTTGCAGTTCTCAAGGACACACAACCACAGATGACCCACTAATTTACACACTTTCATTTATGAAGCATCTTTTTCATAAGAAACTTCATTGATAAAGCTAATTTCAAGCTGATCTGGAGAGAAATAAATAATTTACGATGATTCATATGAGAACATCAATTTACTAACATACAAGTACATTGGCAGTATCTGTTATCAGTTCAGTTCAGTTTCAATACATTATTCCTTGATAGAGGAATCGGGATCCTAGTGCTGTCACTAGGTACCCCTGTTAGGTCATATCCAGTGAGACATGTAACGTTGTACATCGACAGAGGATGGTCGGTGGTTATTACGACCCAAGTTGCTACACAAGTGATGTAATGTGAGCAAACACCCGAGGCGCAGCCTCAAGTTCTTTCCTCGGCACAAGGAAGTGCCAACCTCTCGAGTATAGCGGCATTAGTGGGCCATTCTGATACTGGCTTTCGACCATCACTTCTCGCCCGCCATCTTACACACGGTACGCTGCTGCATGCCTTGCATATTCTCCTGACCACAGCTCTGCAGGTGGATCCACGGTACACACTCCTGACGGGAAGCGCCGCACGGCTTCCAATGTTCTTCTTTCTTTATGACTCGCTCCGGACCAGACTGGGATGTAGCGTACTCTACGACCAGCTTCCTGATCGAGGCAGAACGGCGTCGCCTGAAGTATATCAAGTGTTTATTCTGACAATAAAGGAGAGAATCCTCCACTCCCCGAGCCAAGTACATAATTAAAGTATCACAGAGTGCCGCGGCCACACAGGCGGCATGATACAGAGCCACCTGCCGGCTGCTACTCGCCCTGTCATCACTCTTGCCGTCTGCTGTTCTTCACTCCGTTATCACCTCACACTTGGTTCATACCCACCAGGATGCTGCTCATGAGGTACCGGCAACAGGCTATTGCGGGAGGTGCTTTTGGCTTTGGAAGGCTGGTAATGGTCGTGAGTGTAGAGTTGATGCATGTGGAGGGGCAGTTAACTTGCGAAGAACTATTGTGGATGTAATGGTCTTTACTTTGGAAGGTTGTATAAAGAGGGACTGTTAACTGTGAGGGAATGTTGCCTGAGGAAGGACCATTACTAGGGAAGGTTGGTGACTGGAGGTACTGTTAACTATGACTGACTGATGCCTCTGGAAGGAAAGAATCATTGGCCCTGGTGGGACTGAGTTGTAGGACTTGTACCAGTGCAACATATCTATAAATTGCGTAAATTAATGTAGTTATCGTCTCCAAAAAGTCATCATGCCAAAATCCCTACCAGATGTTCAATGTACAAAATAGAAAAAAAGTTTCATTAGCTCTGGGAGGAGGAGGGGG
>JAUTYZ010002371.1:0-13151 GCA_032273725.1 Panulirus interruptus | reverse complement strand
TCTGACGGTTCAAAAATGGATCATCGCTGGGGGACGCTGTTGGACAGTGATATGAAAAATACATCCCAGTGACTTTGGGTCTCGGAGGTAAGACAGAGAACAAGCTCGGCCGACAACCGTGGCTGCCAGCACCGCTCCTGCAGCGTTTCACAAACCCTGACAGTCCACAACTGTCGTCGCAAAAAAAAAATGTCGTCAACACTTGACGGATATTGGCGGGGGACCTAAAGACTAATATGTTGCCAGCTGTGACTTGCGACGTGCACTCCGCCCCGCGGCCCTTCACTACATTCATCACGACTGTCAACCCAACCACTCAAGCCACGACCCAGCAGCTCTGACGTCAGTCGCAGCCCACCTTTTACTTGAACATGTGAGGATTGACCTTCACTACTGCCAAGGACGGTTGCTCAACACGTGTATAATCTTCATTAGGATAATTCTGATAATAATACCCTCTCTTTCATACCTGTTCGCCGTTTCCCGCCTTAACGAAGTAGCACCAGGAAACAAATGACTGAGCCTTAGAGGAAAAATCCTCAGCCGGCTCCTTCGCCTGTTCCTTCGTTTAGGAAGCAATGATTCAAGAAGGAATGGATTGCAGGTGCCGCTCCCTCCCCTCTTAATCGCTTTCTACGACACGCAGGACATTACGTGGGTTGCGTTGCTTCTGTCCCATTCCAAGGGAAGATGATGATAAAAATGATAATAGTAATGATAATAATAATAATAATGAGGAGGAGGAGGAGGAGGAGGGCGACAATGGGTATGTTTGAAGGTATTGTGTAGTGCCAACGATTTTGAATGGATGCGAGACATGGGCGTTATGAAGGCCACAGGCTGTTAGGACTGTTGGGAGGGTCGGGGTGACGCAGTGGTCCCTCAGGTTGTCTACATACCTGCAGTGGTCCCTCAGGTTGTCTACATACCTGCAGTGGTCCCTCAGGTTGTCTACATACCTCCAGTGGTCCCTCAGGTTGTCTAAATACCTGCAGTGGTCCCTTAGGTTGTCTACATACCTGCAGTGGTCCCTCAGGTTGTCTACATACCTGCAGGGGTCCCTCAGGATATCTGCAGCAGGTCGAGGCCGTCCTCGCCCTTGGCATCCTGTCGACTCCAACTGCCGCGCCAAAGTCGTTTAGGAACTTGTCATCATTACTAATGACTTGAACTTCCTCATCTTAATTATCTCGTCTCGCTACGCCAGACATGTCAGACTAATTACCCTGACTCTTTACTTTGGAATTACTGATGATACTGGAGGGCAGACTTCATATGTGATATTTTTGTTAATTAAAAGCCTCACATTCCTCAGATTATTGTAAGAAATATCAAAATATTTAATAACTTTGTTCCAAGTACACTGGACGAAAATCTCGAATGCTCGAGTCATAAAAATTAACCAGATACGCCACGCTTTATGAGTGTGGCATAACTCCTCTCACGGTACTGCTCACTGAGGGAAAAGCTTGTGTGAATTTCCCATAGAGGGAAACTACGGACATGTTTACTGGTGATGCCAGAATATGATGCGAGACTGAGGGGCATAGTCTGTCTTAGTTCATGAAGGACCAGCTTCGCGAGAGACCCAAGTTCCACACATGGCTGTGTGCTTCCTGAAGAGGATGTCCTCCTCTTCAACCTCCCATCGGCTGTGTCTGAGACAGTAAGGCTCACATCTCAATCAGTCACAGGCAGCCACCAGGTCACAGTGACTGTAACGTTCGGTATACACGTGACACCATCCTCAGTTTTTCCCCACACCAGTAATCTATGGCATCTACTTGTCCATTAAATTCTAGGTCAACTATTTTCTTGCAGTTCAAACTCATGGTTTTTGACGTACCGTTGCAGAGATAATGATGCACAGTGTCCTCCTGCAGCAATGCCCTCGTTGCCAACTTCGCCTTAGGGTAGAGTGTTTCCAGTTCTATAGTCAAAGAAAACGTCGAAAGAATTTTCATAAGTTATCATCTTAACATAACTTTGTTGCCTTCATCAAGGGAGTTCCTGGAACCCGTCCCAGCCAGTATGACACACTCTTCAAGGAAGGAACTAAGGTTCTCTGGTCTCTTGAGACGATACATCGCTAGTTGCAGGGGAGGGTGTGTTAGGGTTCGGTCACACGGTGTCTGCTGGAAGGAGAGGGTATAATGTA
The DNA here is from genome assembly GCA_032273725.1 of Panulirus interruptus. Classification (NCBI taxonomy): domain Eukaryota; kingdom Metazoa; phylum Arthropoda; class Malacostraca; order Decapoda; family Palinuridae; genus Panulirus; species Panulirus interruptus. The sequence continues at coordinate 10,993 of JAUTYZ010002371.1, read as the reverse complement.
CCGGTACGGTGCCGTGATACGGTACGGTGAACACGTGAATTGTTCTAGCATATGGTACCATGATACGGTACGATGGTCACATGTAATGTGCTAGCATGGTACCATGATACGGTATACGATGGTCACATGTAATGTGCTAGCATGGTACCATGATACGGTACGATAGTCACATGTAATGTGCTAGCATGGTACCATGATACGGTACGATAGTCACATGGATAAGACAGTGTGATGGACACATGTGATTTTGATGGATGCAACTATGGCTGTAAATATCGCCTGGCGGGAACATAGTGAAGCATAACATCACCTCCTGGTGGAGGCACACCCTCATATCACCAATGATCTTAAGGCAAGAAGATAACGAAATGTATCACGTATCTATATTTCCTCCTGGACGACAGCTTTATAACGTCAGGAAGCGGCGGTGATGTGTAAGGTGAGTTAGTTAAGGTAGCGATATTCCTCACACGTGATGATATCAACTGCACCAATATTAACTTGCATGTCGGCGTGATGCTTATATCAGCGACAAATGTTAAAACCTTTTTACAACGATATTTTAACATGAAAGAGATCCACAACGGACGAGGCGAGAGAGTAGTTCGCTGCTTCAACGACTGAACTTTGGACCTACTTCTATGGAGGATTTGGTTCACATTTTATTCTGCATCAACTTTACCCAACGTGATAAATCCAAATAACTAGATATATGACAGGTTTTAGACCGGATAAGGTCAGGTTTAGTAAAATGGTTATGGAATATAAAGTCAGAGATCATCGTACTGGGCAGGAAAACTCACTGACCTTCCTGGACCCGAGGGGGATTCCATCCTAATCCTTTCCAGACCCTCTCTACCTACTACCATATTCTTGTTCTTTTCTCATAAAAAATTCATCAGCGAAAAACCATAACTAAAAGTCACAACGTTGTCAACCACTCGATCAGTACCGCCCTAGGAACTAATCGTCGAGTTTCAATTTCTCTAACGACCTAAGACAGAAAAAAGGAAAAACTATACGAACAACACATTGTTGGACGGAGACAAATGTGGTCCTGGAGGAGACCACATCTGCAGCTGCCGCCGAGATGGAAACAAAAACATCAAGACGTAAAGGTCACTACCAGAGCCAGACATTAGGCGACCGACACCTTCCCTCTCCACAATTACCAATTACGTCATTAACAAACGTTTTTCCCACCCCAACAACTCGGCAGTGTCCTGTCGGCAGGCACTACTTACCGGGTCGGCAGTGTCCTGTCGGCAGCCACTTTCTGGGTTAGCAGTGTCATCGGAGAGCGGTGTCAGTAGGAGGGTCACCAGTTCCAACAGCCACTTAATCCCGCTAATGGATTTATTTTTTTTTCTTATGACGTCGTGGTTTACTGCAAGAGCCTCACTGCTGGCTGCGTGAGAAGATCATCAGGCCGGCGGGCTGGAAGGTGGACGAGGAGCTGTGTTCTCATTCCAGTTTACACAACTAATATCATCAGTGTAACTATGACTTTACAGTTATCAAGTTAAACCTTTGTTTAAAGCTGGCGAAGGTTATACATGTCAGATGGAGAAGTTTATTAACGAAATTGTCCATTAGCGTATTAGAATTTCATTCCGTTGTGACATTTTATATCATAAATTTGTATTTCAAAAGGCCACTTGCTGTGCAAACGTTATGTATCGTCAAGTGCAACAAGCACAAAAATGTTTTGTGTCTCTGATATTGCATGCACTGTAGATTTGTGAGCAGAATTGCTGCTGATGCCCAGGCACATTACGCTCCATAGTTGGTATCATACAATGCATTAATCTTGATAGAATAACAATACACTGTAATGATCCTACGTACAACTTTCAGGTCACCGTTAATGTAGATTGACCCCGTGCAGGTGAGCCTCGTTTCTGATGTTTCTTTCACGTACGTCATTCGTTATGATGTGTTTGGTTTTCCCTACGTGGCAGCTCCTATACATTCCATTGACATCTGAGGTGTTATGAGCGGCGTCCTGAAATAAGTCAACTACTCAAAGAGGTTTTAGCGTCCTGCTTCCCTTTCAAAGGATTGAACTAAACAATTCCCAATTTGGAAGGAAGTGTTCGGGGACGGAGGTCCTTGTGAAGTATGAAGACCTTCCAGACATGATGCAAGGCGCTATTTACCTCATTCATTTCTTCGCCAACAAGATGGCGCGGCTGTATTAAACATTTCAGAGGTATACTACACGGCGACGAGAGGCAAGATGGCCATAAAGTAAGGTGTTGCTGCCGTTGATATGGAATGAAAAAAAGAAGTCATGTTTTCATCGAGTTTTCCAGGATAAAGAAGCCACCATGCGCTCCAGACACTAGGAGCTCCAGTTACAGGGTGCTGTAGCTATGGAATGTGCTATCATGTGTTCCAGACACCAGATGTACCAGTTGCTGGGTGTTCCAGCTACGTGGTATGCCGCCATGTGTTCCAGACACCAGGTGTTCCAGTTATTTGGTGTTACAGCTACGTGGTATACCGCCATGTGTTCCAGACACCAGATGTTCCAGTTACCGAGTGGTCCATCTATGTAGTGTGCCGTCATGAGTTCCAGACATCAGGCCTTCCCGACTTTAAAGGTTAAACCACAATTTTCTATCTTCCAGCTGCAGTTGTCCCAGTCACCAGCAGTCCTTCATATCGTGTGATACAGCCAAGATATGCTCCGTTCCAGACACTAGGTGTTCCAGTAGTCACATGTTTCATCCCTAAGGTGATCTGTCTCCTGGATGATGTTCACCTGCAGGACGAAGCAGAAAAGACCAGTGTGCTCTTCCAGCCCAAGGATAAGAGCGAATCCTCATAAAAGCACGTGATTCCAGCACTAGGGAGAAGCTCATGTACTCCCTCCTGTCCTCCTGTGGCACTCAGTGATTCTGTTTACTGCGGGACATGACACTCAGTGGTCCAGTATACTGAGGGACATGACACTCAGGGGTCCAGTATACTGAGGGACATGTCACTCAGCGGTCCAGTATACTGAGGGACATGTCACTCAGTGGTCCAGCATACTACGGAACATGACACTCAGCAGTCCAGTATACTGAGGGACATGTCACTCAGTGGTCCAGCATACTACGGGACTCGACACTCAGTGGCCTTGAATATCGTGGGACGTGATGACAAGTACCGAAACATTGCTTCACTGTCTCGTGAATCCACGAATCATTTCATTATCATATTTAACAAAGACCTGCCGAAACTTGTGCCGTCCTGCGCAAAACGTCCACTACATCAGGGCACATATGACCTCTGATGAGGTACTTAGAGGGCTGCAGGACCACAATCAGTTTCGTTTGAGGTAAGAAATGATAAAAAAAAACTCGGAAAACACTGTCAGCAAGATGAGGTAAAACTGAACAAAGGAAAGTTAGGCATATGTAGCACAGCATCCCTGGAGAACCCGAGAGGTTGGCAGTATGATAACGACGAAGAACTTTTGTTGTAATGAGCTGGATGACTGACTGACTCGGTAATATCATTCATACGTTACGTTAAATCAGCTGAAGTTGGCTTGGTAATATCATCCCTACATTACGTGACCTCAGTTGGCATAGCAGCAGCATCATCACTACGTTACGCTGCCTCGGCTCATGTATTTTCCCTCGGGCTGGGAAATGATGGGAGTGGGCAACTTGCCATGGTCATGGTGTCAGTGTAGTAGACTGGTCCGGCATGACATCAGTTCCTATGCTACGTTGCTTTTGGTCCCATGCTGCTGCTGCTGCTGCTGCTGCTCCTTTACCCTAATGATGATCATCTTACAGCCACACTTATGTTGGTCTCACACTGATGCGTCTGTTGCACATCGCCGCTCCCCGTGCTGCACCACAGTGCTGTTGGCCTCAAGTCGCTGTACCTCTGCTGCACGCTACTGCTGAGGCAGAGACCCCGGGGAACGTAGCGGTAAGAAGCATTAAACCCAGCTGGTCTGGGCTGCACCAGTATTATTATTTCCACCGCTCGGTGCATCCCAAATTGGCTACGTTGTGATAGGCTCTCAACCCCCCGGTGCTGCCTCAGAGCCACAGGTGGTAACAGAATACCATTCTCTCTCTCTTTCTCTTTGATTATTATTAGACATTTGTGGTTATGTCTTCGACTTTTCCTTATAGGCTGACGCTGTTAGAAGAGAAAACATTGAGAGTTGTGCGACCGTTTGATGCATGTTGTAACGTGGGTGTTATATTACCCTCTATACTCGTCCGTTGTCTTACGTTTCCTAAGGTTTAGTTAAGCAGATCTTAACCAAATTCTGTACGTGCTCAGATCAAGGCGCCGCTCTCATTCGCGAAATGATGTTACAGAATTATATCCATGACAGTTTCCTCTCCACTCTCCAGTTTGCTTATATATCAGCGTGGTGGGCGGGGTGTCCCGAGGGACTTCGCCACAATCATGCTTCCTTCAGAGGCGGGTGGCGGCTTCCTGGTAACTCAGGGGCACATTGACGGGTGGTCGAGCAGCTAATGACTTCTGTTATTTGAGCCCTGTCCGCCAGACATTGTCCCCTACATTCTCCAGCCAGCGTCTAGTGAAACCTTGAAGATCTTAGAATGAAAATGAACAGCCACAAGAGTCTGTAGATGAGAAATGATGGCTTATCGCCAAGTCATTGGGAGGAGTAAGTTCATGTTTCAGGAAGTTTCTTTTGGATCAGAAAGCTAAATACTTGGCGTGAAGATGCTGCTGCTGCTGCTGCTGCAGTGTTTCAGAAGAATAGGATAATTGGTTCAAGCGTTATGGACGGATGGATATACGGGTCGGGTGGAAGAACCTACACAGGCAGGCTATCCTCCTACACGCTACCCATGCACTACCCATCCGCCAACAGTGGTGGAGGAAGGGTGGAGCAGGTGTTGGCGAGTGTTGCCGGAGGAGAGAGAGAGAGAGAGAGAGAGAGAGAGAGAGAGAGAGAGCGAGAGAGAGAGAGAGAGAGCGAGAGAGAGAGAGAGAGAGAGAGAGAAGCACAGGCGCGTTCGTAATAGGCATTAAACGACGCCCCAGAGACCAAGGTATTCCTGCTGGCGTTGGCACCTTCCTGCACGAAATCTTTTCCTGCTGTTTTTTCTTTTCCCGAGTCTGTCGTTATATAGATCCCATTTAATTCCAGTTATAGACCAGCACGGTCTTCATAACTTTATTAGGAGGGACTTGCATAACCCTGAACGCTGGTTGGATAACATCTTAACCAACATAACAATTTCCAAATGAAAACGGTCACTGCTTAAATCTCGCTTCAGTTTTTGTGTTTTTTCTTTTGTCGAAGCTAAATACCTGCAGCGTGCTTGACAGGCCAGCTGGCGGGGCGGCCGAACTCCCGGAGTAATGGGCAGTACGCCCCCCCGGCCAGGGCGGGCGAGGGGCTCACCTCGCTTCATGCGCCTGAGCGGCCTCAACGCATCCAGTGGAAGACTTGTCTGTTTCAACGTCTCACTGGCTATTCACATTTCCCTTCTCCTTCAAGCAGCTTCTTCGTGGAAAAAAAATAAATCAGGTTCCCTTCATAAATACAGATGTCAATATCCAAAGTAGAATGACTGAAATGTCAACAACGTATATGAGTCACTGTGGTAGATCACTGCCCTGTCACACACCAGACCCGAGGACGCTTCCTACAGACTCTTCAATCCATCATCTCTCTCTCCCGCCTCTCTCATCTAGCCATAACGAGAGGAACACCTTCGATCAAGATGAACGCCAGATTCATGACGAAATCATAAATGAACTAAAATTGCCCAGTTAGTGGTTCGATTTACTAGACGAGAAATATGACAGAACCAAAAGAGAAACTTGTAAATCCGTCTCACTGTATTTGTACAGATCAGGTCGCGAGTTCAGTCGAATTATTCATCGAGATCTATTCTGGGTCTGCAGGTTGAGACGGATGGTCATGGGTCAGAGGTCATGGGTTATGGGTCTTAAAGGTGACATAGTACACCCTATCCCCCAGGATGCCTGTATATGTCCTGGTGACATGATCCCGGACGATACTGTCATGATCCTGGACGATACTGTCATGATCCTGGATGATGCTGTCATGATCTTGGATGATATTACCATGATGCTGGATGATACTGTCCATAATCCTGGATGATGCTGAAATGATTCTGGTTGCCCCCCTTCCTTGACGCGGATGATACTGTTATGCTTGTGGATGATGCTGTCAGGACGACGGATGATACTGTCAGAACTGTCGATGACATTGCCAGAACTGTGGAGGTCAGTGTCAAAATCACAGGCGATGTCAAATTGGGATCATATGGATGACACCGTCAAGGCCATGGATGACACCATGAGGATGCCAACACCTCAGTACCTCCTCAGCCCAGGGACCCCCCGCCCCCTAACTCGGTAGGCCAGATCTATATTCAACTTCCGCAGGTAAATTGAATGGGATAGCAAGGCTAGGTCGATGTCTTGTTTATGGCCAGCCGTCTCACTGGGAGAGCAGTGTTGTGTATATTGGTCACTGGGTCTGACACGGGTGCTGGCTGGTTGGCTGGCTGGCTGGATGGTGGCTTGTGCCGGTGGGCGGTGGAGGCGTGTGTGGGGAGGTGGACGTGGAGCCAGGTGTTTGGGTGGTAGTCTTGGATCGATAGCTTTACGGTGTCATTCGTTGTCTCTCGAATCTCGAGACCCGTTCCAGCTAGGTCAGGTCATGCCCCTTGAACTGTCCATAGTACAAGCATCGTTCACGGTGTCCTATAAACAAGTGAGATATATTAGAGTCAAGTTCCCTCCCTCTTCAGGGACGACCTGGGATATGAAGATGTACGGGTCGGTGCACCATGCTGTCGCATCCACTACAAGCCTCTCACCTCGCCACGCCTCGCTAATGTACTTTTTCTTCCTATTTCTTTTTTCCACGTGTGAGCAAAATCATGTTGAAAATGAAGGCAACAGTACGGTAGGGTGGGGCTCCGTGTACTGGGTGTATGTATGGGACAGAGGGTGGCAGTATGGTAGGGTGGGGCTCCGTGTAGTGGGTCCAGGGCTGGGAGGGAGCGTGGCAGTATGGTAGGGCCCCGCGGGGCTCCGTGTACTGGGTCCACGTATGGGAGGGAGGGTGGCAGTACAGTAGGGCGGGGCTTCGTCTCCTGGTGGTACAGGGAGACATCTGACGACGCCAAAGGACGACCTGTCGTCCTCTCTTGCTCTCTTACGTAATCATATAAGCTGGTGAGCTCCTCTCGTGCCTTCTTACACCGGCAGACTGGGAGGGTAATCATACAGCTCGGAGCGTGTATTCCCCTGAGGGAAGCAAGTTTTCTAAGTTTTCTGGTAAAATGAATTAATTAACTGATGGAGGGCCAGCTGGGCCCGCTGGTCGTCTGGAGGCTACGACGTTTATATTAACTTTACTTTGTTCATAGACATTAGGAAAACATTTTACTGTTTTTTTTGTTCAGAGCGAATCATCTGGTTACAACAGTAATCACTTTACTACCCGATAATGATGAGAATCGTCTTGGTAATCATTGTGAAAGTTGTATTACTGTAATCATTATTGCTATAGTAATTCGTAGCAGTCGTCATTTTGATTGTTAGAGCCAGATTGGTGTTCATCATGAATATAATCTTTCATTAATATCGTGAATATCACTATCGTTAGATCCTGTTGTTACCATGGTGTGCATGATGATGTTGATAGTTATCATTATCTATCAAGGTCTAAGTGTATCTATGTACGTGCTAACACTGGTGGACCTTCAGGGGGTTTGTGTCGGAGTGAGGCAGGAGGTGGTGGTGGTGATGCTGCCCAGTGTGGTGTGTGCCACCCTCTGGTGATCACCTTGCCTGACCTCTCCAGCCGCACAGCTCTTGTCCTTACGATTACGTAATAAATTGATCGTAATCCTTGTTCGGTAACTAAGCGACTCACCAACAGATCAACTCACTACAGGCATCTGTTCTTCCCAGAAGCTCTGTTTGGAACGACTCTCTTGAGTTAATGACCAGTTTACACGATCTGTGAGGCTGAGAGACATGACGTGGACTGACGTCAGGCAGCGTAGGGAGTGGGCAGTGCTGTCAGACGTGACGAAGGCTGACGGCAGTGCAGGGTGTGGGTAGTACAGCTGCTGACGCAGCGGTGGTGTCATACTCTAGGTGACCGTCAAGTATCTCTTGCTCCAGCGTTTACCTCACTCCACACACCATCTTCGTGTTATACGCCCTCGCTAAGTTCTCATCCTCTATCACTCCATACCAGGATATTTCTCTATTCCACAGTCTTCTCTAACTCTCAGTCTTATACTGAAATTTGTACACATTGCTCTCGCTTTTTAAGAGATAATGGCCGCGCCTTCTACTGCAGACTCCAAACTCTGGGCGTAAATAGTTCTGAAAGACGACGTTTTCTGTGATCATTCGCCTCACGTTTTCCCCTCTGACTTTTGTGTTTAGTACCACTCGGGTCGTTTACAGGCGTATCTATCTTTTTTTTTCTGTGTTCATATCTAAAATCATCCGATGACCTTGTTTTTCAAAGTGACGTCCTCCACTTACTTCAGGTTTCTATGCCTCAATTTTCGAAGTGAACCTCGAACGACCAACTCAGCGCTTTACCTTCGCCCCCCTTCCCTGCTCTTCAACACCTCCTCGCCAACCAGATATAAAAGCCACAAGGGTTTTATCCTCGCTTCCATTTTTCAACTACCCATTAATTATGGTGCAAATAGTCCTCATTAATCTTACTTCACTCACGATCCAGCAGATAAAAGTCACAAGGTCTTCATCACTCAGACCTGTGCTTGTACAGACGGGCACTGCCCACTTACAACAGGCATCTCTGTTTTCTTTAATAGTATTCTTCAAGTCCCTGGCTTCCATTCTCTCCTGACACTCTCGGATCTCACTTTCCAAACACTCTTACATCTTCATTCCACTGCCCTGTGCCTTCTGTATTCACAGCCTTTCCTCACACTTCCCCGGATCCAATGTGGCCTAACTGTAACCTCATATATACTTTAGGTGTGTGGTATTCGATTTCATTCTCAAATCCTTTCTGAAATTCGGTTCCCTACATTTTTCAGACATGAGCTCCAACTTCTGTTTTTCATACATTCTCCTCTACATTTCAACCTTTTTACTAACTTTTTCTTTTCCTCAATCTTTCCCTCTACTTTCTTTACAAAAAACTCGTTTCAGTTAAGGCGGACCTTGAGTTTTAAATGATTCTCATTTATCAGTCTATCCAGACTTTAACTTTTCCATCAATACTTGCCCATTCCGTCTTACGTGTCCTTATTATCCTCACTTCACTTTTCACACAGCTTCCCTCTCCCATCATTACGATGAAGCTGTTCCACGAGTGCAGCAGCATCGCGGCGCTACTGCTGCTATTTTGGTGGGCATATAGCCGCAACGCTTTCCAGTACCCCTGATGTCCCCTTGTCACTCCCGAAGGTGGGGACAGAAGGGCATGGTCGCCACAGAGGGGGAACCCCGTGTTGGTGATCCGTATATGTGTCCAGGGTCTTAGTTTCTTTAATCATTAGTTCTGCCAAATCGAATTGGAATCGGTCGAGCTAGACTCAGTAAAGCAATTTTCTAGCCAGAGTCGAAGGTGGAGTCCAGTTCTTACATAAGTCCTCAAGTATATTTCTCAACGACTCAGTTTGTTTGTTCAAGTGAGAGCACGTAGCAATGCACACACACACACACACACACACACACACACACACACGCCTAAGGCACCTTTGCTTCAAGTTAGAATCGAATCAATCTTAATGATCACACGTGTTTAGTCGGGCTTCGTGTCTCACCCAGAGATGGATCCGAAATCTGCGTCCGTTTTAACGTCACACCAAACTCCCAGACTGAAGATTCCTATCACTGGATTCACAAGACTGCGCTACAGTCAGATTAAAGTTTGATGGGTAAGTTAGATGAAATCAAAGTGGAACACCTGTACTTTCATCCATATGTACGTCCCAACCTTTAGTTCCCAGTCACCAACTGTGCTCTGTCTTGTTGGACGATTCTGATAAAACTCGACGAGAATAATCATTCTATCAACCCTCAGCTTGGTAATAAAGACAGGCCCACATTAAGATGTCGTACATGTTACTATGTTCTTCGAGATCTGAGTCTCAACATTTAGTTTTTTCAGTAACGTCTTACTTCCTTTATATAACCCCTGATTCTGCTTTGATAAGGATTAGGTGTTCTTATCTTTTGACGTAATTTTTTGATAATTTAATTCTTGCACCACAAACCGGCGCACCCTTGGTAAACACTATTTCGTCCTCTCGTCTCTCATTATCAAACACTCCACCCTGAATTATCCAGCTATACCACACCTCCCTTCTCCTTATCCTTCCCCCAAGTCATCCCCCAGTCCATGACATCAGTGTGACATATTTACGAGTCAAATGACGACATGTTACCTCTATCCACCACCTCCTCCTCCTCCTCCCCCAGTCTGATCATCATGTTCCAGGTGTTCACCGTCCAAATGCGTCCATGATCCTCACCATCGCAATGCCCTGGCTACTCTCCATCCCGCAACCCGTCGCGTCGTCGGCCTTACACTGGGTCGCTCATATGTGAAGGCCACGGGATTAGCTCATCACCAGAGAGACCCCGCAGCACCGACTTAATACTCACGCTGCTGTTGGTGTCGACATCGTATCTATAGGGATCCCCTCGGGAGCAAGAGGGACTGCGAATGGTCCCATTATCAGTGGGAGGTACAACACTGAAGCGTCACTATCCTAATGGCCGGCCACTTCGTATGAAAAGTCATACAGAAATCTGGACAACACATGCAATCCACACATATATGAACGCTGCATTATGGTATCTGTGTGCTCGGATGGCATGTCGCTGGGAATGTGTGGCTGTGTATTAGGTGCTGGAAGCAGGATATATGTGCATCTAGATGGAAATAGGATGTGCTTATGAACAGATATAGGTGTTACCAAGATTCACCTGCTCGTGCTTATATAGCATGTGTAAA
>JAUTYZ010002264.1:0-13151 GCA_032273725.1 Panulirus interruptus | reverse complement strand
TATATTTTATTTGTAAAGATATCCTTGATATAACATTTGAACTTTACTGAAAACATTTTTACTCCGCTTCATCATTTACGACTGATAGGCAGAATTCTTACATGAAATATCATATATGCGAAATGGTCATGAATAACAACTTTGCAAACAATTAAACACTCTGATTGAAAGCCTGAGTATCAAGTTGAATTCATATATGTGTGTAACACAAGATCAATACCAATTAAAATTAGATGATCTATATAATGATAAAGTCATCCTGTCATGAACTAGGATGCAAATGCTTAGACATCTTAAATCTCTGACAGATCTAGAATTAATATGTGAAGAGGTCCTTGTTTAATCAAGTATCACAAAAAATATTAACTGAATTAACATTTTCAACATATTAATGAAAATTAGATCTTCCATTAACTAAAATTAATGGTGAATTTTTTAGTAGTTGCACAACAAATTGATATGCTGAATGACAGGCATTGAAGATATATCTGACTAGTTACAGAATACTTATGCAAAATGACTACCTTGCTTCACAAGACATGTAACTAACAAATAGACATTTATCTTGTGATACCTGCTATAACACGTCAGGTAATAAATGAAAATTAACCTAAGTTTGACTAGTCTGACACATAGTTGTAACTTTCTAATGACTCATGACTAATTCTATTCAAAGGTGAACCAAAAGGCTAATGAACTGACCCAGTGAGGTCACCTCATTCATTTAATCTAAGAGTCGATGACTAGTTTCTTTGGTCCATGGTGAATCAAATGACTCAGGTGGCCTAAGACACAAGAGATGGGTAACGATCCACCTGTCAAGTTGACTTGGTTAGTCCCCTTTCTAGCTGTAGACAGTCCAGCACTGCAGCACCAACTGAGGACCTGTTGGAGAAAGTGGGCAGTCAGTTACAATTTCAAGCTACAGACAGGTCAGTCTGCACAGAGAACTGCTTGTTCCTCCTACCAGAACTACTTTGAATATAGTATAACATTGATATAACTAAAAATTTAAACAAAAAAGACATACAACTGTTTACCCTTGGCCCCTATGTTTAGCACTTTCTGAGGTAGCTGGATGGGTAAAAGGATAAATTCACATTGGATACCAGATCATTCTCTGGCTCTTGGCAGTCCAGCACCGCAGCTGCCACAGATGACCTGTTGAATAGATTGACAAGAGCATAATGGAAGAAGAGATGGTCTGGACAAAAGAGTCTGAAAAATGAGCATGCAAAATAAAATAAGTGAAGCACAAGCATAGTGCTTGAGAACAACTGATGTAAAGTTGAAGTAACGTGACAAAGAAAAAGCTGTGTAGAAAATGAGCTAGTAATATTCGATATGAAAAATGAAAAGAAAGAAAAACAATCTTGTGTGGCATATTAAAGTTCACTTGAAATAGTTCATCTCATACATTAATCACACTGCAAAGTAAAACATATAAATGTAGATTTTTAGAAATGAAAAACCACATTTCACTAGGCAGAGCCCTACGAGCATCTGAGAGAGCACTTCTTGGTATCAGTTTAAAATAGTTTTACATCCAGGATAAGGTGTTTTGATGAGGATTCATCCCCCTGACCATCATATCTATGGCTGGCAGATGCTCGCTCAGGGAGACTCAACCTGTTCAGGTCTGTAATGTCACAATGTGAATGCGACTTTGAGCTATATGATCTGCCATTACAATTTGCTAATCACCATTATCTTTGCTCCAGGCCTTTTACTGTTAGGAATCAAGAAGAGGCTTCTCAAGAGGGAAAGAGGGCAAAGACGGGAAGGGAAAATTAATGGATACTCAAAGGGCTCTGATGATAGCAAAGAAATATTTTTTCATCCTTCAAAACTTTCATTTCTCACCTTGGGAAAAAGCCTAAAAGAATTTAAGAGCATACCCATTTGAAGGAGGAGGGATCTGAAGAAAATCTTATGGAAAAACTAGGAAAAGGACCTACTCTAAATGACAATATAGTCCCTCTTCTGAACTATCCTCTCCTGTAGAGAGCATATGCAAAGCCATACAAGTCAGGTTAAACAGATCCAAACAGAAGCATCATAAAAAAGGGCAACTGTCAAGTGCCAAAGATCCTTTTTACTAATTTCATCCAACAAGTGACACATTAAGACAGCTAAAGTTGAAGCCACACTTCTTACATCAATGGCCCTAGCAGAAAGCTCTGGTTAAAAAAGGAGTACCAACTTCTTGCTCTAACCATACATGTTCCTTGGTACTTTGGGCTAAAACGAGCCTGGATGAAAAAGCAATTGTTTTCTTAAATAGTTTTCTCTAACAATAAAATGTGACATGGCTCTGGTGGAAGACAAGTGAGAAACGACATATGCTGATGTCTGAGTTTGGGAGAGAGAGAGAAAGGAGAAAATTGGGAGTTAATGTAAATAATAATAAGGCTATGGGATGTAGCAGGGGAGAGAGAGAGTTTGGTTTGAGTGTCAGTTTGAATGGAGAGAACCTCGAGGAAGTAGAGTGTTTTAGATACCTTGGAGTGAACAGCCAGAGCTGCCAAGAATTGATACAGGGAAGAGTTGGCATATGTCCCCTCCCCCAGCCCCCTAGGAGAGGGGACTGCACGGCCCATGTAACACAAGAGATGGCAAGATGACAACAAATGATTAATACCATTAAATTTGTCTGTTACTTTTATTTTCTGTTATTTGATCAATTGCCTTGTCAATATTTTAAAATTCATCTCCCCTCTTCCAGGTCCCGGTATCCAAGTTGTGCCATTATATCCCCACCCTCTTGGTGGGCCTGTGGACATGGTAGCAGATGGGAGCAAAAGTGAAGCACAGAATGGGTGGGGGGGGCAAAGATCCTAGACACAATGGGGAGAGTTTGGAAGAGAAGTCATTGTTTATGAGGGAAAATACGAGTATACATCATGGTATAGTAGTCCCGAAGGTGCTGTATGGATGTGAGTTGTGGATCCTAAATTCAAAAGTATGGAAATGGGTGGGTGTGTCAGAAATGAAATGCTTGAGGCCAATATGTGGTGTGAGAAAGACTGATTAAGTAAGGTATGATGGTGTAAAAGAGAGGTGTGGTAGTCAGTAAAGTATGTTTGAGAGACCTGAACAAGGCGTGCTGAAATGGTTTGGACATATGATGAGGATGAGTGGAGAGAGACTTACTAAGAGAATAGATGTGTCAGAAGTGATGGGAAGAAGGAGAGGGGAGACCAAGGATAAGATGAAAGGATGGGCTGAGAGAAGCTTTGAATTATCGGGGCCTGAACATGCAGGAGAGTGTGAGGCATTCATGGGACATAGTAAATTGGACAATGTGGCACATAGGTGGTGATGTGCTATCATTGGCTGAACCAAGGCACATGAAGCAGTCAGAGGAAACCAGGGAAAGGTCTGTGGTAATTGGCTGTGAATAGAGAGCTCTGGTTTTGGTGCATTATACATGACAGCTGGAGTGTGAATGTGGACAGATGAGGCCATTCTTAGGTTGTCCATGGTGCTTACTTACTAATGGGAGAAATGGTGAACAAAGAAGAACATAGTATAAATACAGGTATATATGTATATACATGTGTGTGTGTGTGTGTGTGTATACAGTATATCTGTTTTCTGCTTCTTTATGGGATATGTTTTTGTAGTAACAGCTGTTCTATAATATAAATTCCATACCTCTTAAGATTATTTATCACTGATCAAAAATCTTGGAATGCAAATTTTAAATGTATTGGTTAAATCTTCATGAAATAATATAAATAGTTCTAATACAATATAACCTAAATCAGTGACCTTTACAATCGCTATTACAATAATTTCAAAGTCATACATGCCATTGCTCCTCTTGAAAACATGCAAGAAATAAATATTTTTTAAAGTTGCAAATGAAACTATAAAATGTAAGCAACAGTATGTAGCCTCTTACCTCATAATCATTCATCTTACAAGTCCCTATCACTGTCATTTCATTAAGTGAGATCTGTGGCAGCCCCATCAAGATATAAGTAAGTGTTCCAACCTCGTAAGATAGCATGAATTTCAGGGGTCTGTCCTCCTACCACTAAAAATTTCCCACTGCTGTCTCATGAAAATTTAGTGTTGCTTATCTAACTGTT
This sequence comes from Panulirus interruptus, assembly GCA_032273725.1. Taxonomy (NCBI): domain Eukaryota; kingdom Metazoa; phylum Arthropoda; class Malacostraca; order Decapoda; family Palinuridae; genus Panulirus; species Panulirus interruptus. The sequence goes on along the minus strand of JAUTYZ010002264.1, from coordinate 9,054 downwards.
AACTAAGTCTCATGTACACTTATACTAAATTTGCAAATATAACTGCAATCTTATCAAAACTGAATAGTCTCTTACCTCATAATTACTCATCTTACAAGTCCTTATCACAGCCATTAAATGGCCTAAAAATCTGTGGTAGGTCTGTCAAGCCTTGACTAAATTGTACCTCCTAAATAAGACAAGCTCAAGGGGTTCCTCCTACACCAACTTAAAATCTTCCATAGTTGTATCTCTCTTGTCAAATTTATACTGTTTACTAAACTATGTTACCCAAGACTAGAACTAACATTTGTTTTATCCTTCCACATTAACCCATACTATAAAGACAGAATGGAACTTTTAACTTTCATTAACCTAAATGTAAAGAAACCACCACACTGTAAAAGAAGAAACCAAGCACTATATCACGCTGAACTCAGTTCTTCTAGCACTGCATCATCCTTACCGTCTGGATAACATGGAGGTCACTAGAACCCACTTGTTGAGTTTGGGTTCATAGCGTTCCATGGAGTTGAGGGAAGAGGAGCCATCGTTGCCTCCTAGTGCATACAGGAACCCATCGATTTCAACCACTTCATGTGTTGACCTATCAAGAAGGATGCTAGATTAGTGCAATCCATTTATGAGTCATTAAATACTGCAGTCAGGCAATCAAAAGGTTTTTCGGAGTACAAGAACCCAGTGATTTCAACCACTGTACTGTACAGTGATTTTCTGGGGATGCTATATGAGGAGGATCAATCAATCACGAAACAAATCCAACATTTTCCTCCTAGTCTTTCAATAACCACTGCCACTTAAAATGAAATACCCAGATCTCCAGATAAAGGCAAACATTTGGAAAAACCATACTTTTGTAAAGGTGGTGTTGCGTATGTCTAATGGTGGACTTAGATGGTTTCTAGTCACTTTGTAAGCAGCTTTAATCATTCTGTGAACATAAATGTGATTTCAAGAAGGAATTTTACTCTTTAGTTTATTCTGGAAAAAACATTATGATGCTTTCTTTGAGTGAAAGGTGTTCAGACAGACATTAAAATTTGAGAGAGGTCATTGGTAATCTTAGTTAAAAAATTATGGTAATTTTGATGCAATGATTAGGGAAAATATACTATGTCCTAAAAATAACAAAAATTATCAAAGAAAAGCTTGTAAAAAGGAATCAAAGGATCATTTAAGGATACAGGGATAAAGAATCACAAGAAAATTTGGGAAATATTATTATTCAAGGAAAAGGCAAAAGTGGAATTAAAGGGTATTTGTGCAAGCACTTGAAACTGTAAAGAATAGAAAGTTTATCAGTCCAAAGCAAAACTAAACTTATGAAAACTGTCTTGAGAAGTGAAAAGTTTTAAACATTCCCTTAAGGATCCCAAAATGTAATTATGGATTACTCCTTTTTTAAACCCTAAGGGTTCCACTAGTCAACTGTGGATATGGGTTGCAGCTCTACAAATTTGGATGAAAGAATATTTCAGTGCCAACCCAGCCCACTGCATACCTATCACAGCTAAACCAAGGTCACATATCCTCAGCGATTTCAGTGTCCAAGACAAAAGACATGTGTCGCATGTAACATACATATGTTCCACAGCTTACCTTCGGGAATGCATGGCTGTGATTGGTTCCCAGGTGTTCCTTCTTGGGTTGAACCTCTCAGCAGATGACATACACATGGTGCCATCATTACCCCCAATACAATAAAGCATTCCACCTAGTATAGATGCACCACAGCTGCTTCTTCTGCTCATCATAGGTGGAACAGACATCCATTTGCCAACTCGTGGGTCCAGCCGTTCTACTGTGCATTGGTAGTTGGTCGAGTCAAAGCCTCCCAGGGAATAGATGCAGTTATCTGTTGGTATATGAAGGCACATTAATTAGATGAATAAAATAAATGAGAAAAGTTCTTACACCTTTTGGGGAATGAAATGAGATCCTGAGCAAAAGGTATGTCTATGCCAACTTTACTCTGTTTCATACTCTATGCTATACATGCAATTGTACTTGTTTGCACATATGTTTATGATCATTGTGTTGATAGTAATATCTTCCATGTTCAGAATAAAAAGCCAGTTATGTGTGGAACAGAAATCATAATCTGATCATAAGAAAGATGTGAAACAAGACTATTTTCGTTTTATCTATTTATGATTACCCCAGGAACTCTCTCCAAGAAAGAGTCCTGATGTTACCCAGGACCTCTTTCTGGAGGTTCCTGTAGCCCAAGGCTGCACTACTTCCAGTAGCAGAGAAATGTGGATTCCTTTGGAATTAAAAGTTCTTTGATGAGCCTGTGCTCTCAATGATACACCCTTGCCAAAGGTGATTTTTCACTCATGGTGTAATCTCAAGCAGGTAGAGTCCAGTAACACCAAACAAGGTAGTAATCCATGTAAACATATGTCTTTATAACCACCTATTTGTACAGTATGGGGAGGGAGTTCTACACTTGTGGAACCCCATCCCTTGAACTGTCTCTACCATCAGACAGCATTTATACATTTTACATACCATTAGCATCACAGTTTCATCACTAAATTTATTCCAATCAATCACCACCCTGATACTGAAGAAATGCCTCTTCACATACTTTTTAACATGATTCTCTCTTACCTTCTTGTTTAGCTTTTGGTTGCTCTGCCATTTCATCTCACAAAGAACTGTTCCCCGTTGACATCATCAAACTGATTTAGAAACTTGAAGCTTCTGATCAAGTCACTAGTTACTCTTTTGTTTTCCATGGTGGGCAAGTTTACGGTCCTTAGCCTCTCACTGTAGCTCACTTTTCTTTATTCAGGTACCATTCTTGTTGCCCTCCTCTGCACCTTCTCAATCAAATCTTTTCACCTCTTTAAGTGTGGTAACCAAGCATGAGAAGCATATTCTTGTCATATATGTTTGAGAGAGCTGAAGAGGGTGTGCTGCGGTAGTTTGGACATATGGAGAGGCTGAGCAACGAGAGGATGGCTAAGAGAGTATACATGTCAGAACTGGATGGAGTAAGGAAAAGGAGGAAACCAAGGAGGAAGTGGAAGGATGGAGTGGAAGATGCTTTGGGAGTTCAGGACCTGAACATGCAGGGGGTGGGAAGCATGCAAGGGATAGAGTGTATTGGAGAGATGTGATTTAGTTCAAAGTTCTGATGTGTCTAGTTTATACCACTGAAAATATGGAAATAATTACTGAATACAAATTAAGGGAAAAATTGGTTTTGGACAGTTTATTTTAATCAAAAGTATGGTCCCTCTTAGCTAACCACTTTAGCTGTAGAATCAAACATTTAAAGGATTTCCAATCTTCTTATTTGCATTAATATTCATTTTCTGTTAAAGATTTAATATGAAAGACCAAAATGACTTATCAATGAACTATTTGAAGATTGTAAGAAATGTGTACTGTGTGTTTACCACATGCATATATGTACCTGGTAAAACTGTGATTTCACAACGCATTTCAAGATAAATTGAAAAAGTGTGTCTCTGCTGATGAAAGTGAGTACGATATCAGCTGAGATGCTTGCCTAAAATTAGACAACCTAATAACATTAGCATTTATTCAGCATCTGAATTTAACTATTAACAGCAAGACCTACCTGTTATAAAGACCTAACCAGAATAATGATCCCTCAAAGCAGCAGGACCTATCTAGCTTCAGGTTTCAACTAGCAGCAGCAAGAGTACCCATTTAAGACAAGGGCATCTTTCCTAGAACTACTATAACTAGGAGAAGCAGGTCCTACTTAGCAGTAGAAGGTTCCAATTAGCAAGAGTAGGATCTAATGAAAGAAGACATACCTAAAAGAGCAACTCGGCAATACCGTCGGCGGGTGGCCATGGCAGGACAGGAGGTCCAGGTTCCTGTCAGTGGGTCATACCTCTCAACACTGCTCAGACAAGATGCCCCATCATAACCTGAAGGGTACAGTATTCTCTGTAGGTAGGACTCATGACTAGAATGTTAGGCAATGAAGCTGCATTAGTGGATTTTTGAAGGTGAACTTATGGTGCTGGTGAGTGTTTAAAGATATGATAGTGGTGGTACGAAATGTTTGTTGACATTGTAGTGGATATGATTTTTTATGAATGGCTGTCTGATAATGTCTTCTGTATTTCTTAAAGACCCTGGGGAGTATTCTTATGGTAATCATGATGAGGTGATGGATTTGTGAAAATTAATGCACATATATCTTTCACAAACACTAATGCACTATATGTTTAACTCAACACACCCAGTATGATAGCTACATGGATGAGTCAGACCTCATAATTCCCAGACTTATATCTCAATAACCTTCTCCCCATCAGTACCACAGCACTTCCACCAAATATCCCCACAATATAATTTCTTATATACTTTAACCAACCATCGAAAAATAGTGACTACTAAAACACCCAGCATATCATCACCACCACACCTCCACTTGCACCCTCCCTTCCAGCAAATCACAAGCACCTGCATATCTTCCCCATAATCTTCTCACATCACATCATCACCATAGCCTCCTTTTAGCATATCATCACCAACATATTTACATGATGCCTTCCCCTAGCAACAACTAACACTATATTTATTTGATGCCATCCTCCTAACATATCTTCACTAGATCCTCTTCCCACTATAACTCTACCACTATAATATCCCCTAGCATACATCTATACTGCATACCTCCAACACAGTAGATGAGCCCATTGGTGGTTCCTATACCAAGACAGGATCGCTTGGTCCCCATTGCAGTAATGTTCATCCACTTGTTCAAGGCCGGGTTGTACATCTCAGCAGAGGCCAGGTCACATGCACCATCGTAACCGCCCATCACATAAAGGTACCTCCCTAGAGAAGTTACCCCTGCCCGTGACCTGCTCCAGAATTAGGTCACAGGATAGGTAGAGGGTGAGAAGAATAATGATGGTTACATGCATATGACAAAAGGCTGGAGGGAAGAGAGTTGGTTAGTGTGTAGAGGCTGAGGGTGTTGGGGTTTGGGGAAAGGTGAGAGGAAACTGTATAGGTTTTGGTTATCATATAGTCATGGAGGAACTGAAGGAGCACAGATCTGACCAGTTGGATACACATATAATGAAACATTAAAGTACACATTACCACATGTACAAACACACATATATGTATGCATACACACACATATACAGATGTACATCAATAGATACAGAAGCACATAAACACACACACACACAAAGATGTAAAGAAGTACTGTTATAGTATGAGAGTAAAAGATGAATGTTATAACCTGAGTAGTGAAATTGTAAACAGAAATGACGTGCAAAAGTTTAAAAACTTGAATGATGGTGGAGCAAGTTTGACTGATGGGACCCTCAAGTGCAGAACTTCCACTACCATATAAATAGGTAATTACATACACTCTAAAAATAACACACATACACACACACCAACAGACTCACCGTCTGTAGTTCATGGAGGCCACAGGCATCCACCGGTCGGTCCGTGGGTTATAGCACTCCACCTCGCTGTGAATAGCGAACAAACTTCCTCCACCTGGCCGGAGGTAAGGCCATGTTAGTGGTGTTAGTGGGAAGGCCATGTTAGTGGTGTTAGTGAGTGTTAAAAAGGCTTCAAGCATGTGTTAAAGGTCTCTGTGGGAGATAAAGAGTGTGTTTAAAAGTGATTATTGTGTTAGTGGGGGTTAAAAGATGTTAAAGGTTGAGTATTAGTGGTGTTAAAGGGTATAATGAAGCAAGGATCAATGGGTGTTAGAAACTGAGTTAAGGTTTCTAAGAGATACTGGGTGTTAGTGAGTCAGTGGTTTCTGTGTGTTAAGGAGTGTTAGAAGCTGAATTGTAGTTTCTCTGTCTTAAAGGGTGTTAGTGGTAGCAAAGGATATCACATGTTTTGACGGGTTTTTAGTAGGTGTGTGAGAAGCCTTTGTAAGTGCTAATGTGAGGTGCGTTGGCAAGTGCTGAAGGGTGTTCGAGAGTATATTAGTGTTCTTTTTAAAATGACAAAGTCCGCAAGTTTTAAGAGCTGAAGATGCTGTGAGTAGCCACTGAGAGTGTTCGTAAATGTGTTATCCTCAGTATGGGTATTAGATGTTGTGTCAGTGGTCTGTCTGAGTGTCAGCAGATGTTGAGTAATGTCAGGTGTTCATGTCACAATGTCAGTGAGTGTGTAGCAGGTGTTCAGGGACAATTGAGAGTGTATCAGTTAGAAGGTTAGATGGTGCATGTTAGATGATGTAATACCATATCTTAAGGGGCTGTTGGAAGGTGTGATGGATATAAAATGGTGTTAGAAAGTGCCTTACTGGTCTTCCAGTGTTGGAGGTGTCCTACTGTCAGGAGTTTTTGTAGCTGTTAAAGATCCAGTGAACTTTCTGAAAGTGTGTTACTGGATATTATTAGGAGTATTAGCATGTGTTTAAGTGTGTTAGAGAGTCTGTTCTTGGGTGTAAGAGAAGTAAGATAGGTCAGCAGTGATTTGAGATATCTTGCCAGGTGTCAAGGTTGGGGTAAACAACAATGGGTTTACAAATTTAAAAACTATTAGCATACTGTTATGCAAAAAAAAAGAATCTTTTGTGAAGAAACAATAAAGTGATTCTGCAATTTTTAGGAAACATTTGAATTTCCTGTAAAGAAAATTCTAAATATTTTTATAATGTACATGAAGCACTGGAATTCTTTAAAAATTCTGAGCATATAACAAACATAAGAATCTCCTCACAAGAGATTATATAAAAAGAATCCCCTCCCAGAATATTCTGTAATGTATATAGAAGATAAGGGTCTTCCAGAAAAATCTCAGCAAATTCTGAAATCTATATAAAAAACATCCCCCCCACAAAACTCAGAAAATTCCATTACTAGTAAACATAAGAATCTCTCCCAGAAAACCAGCAGAAAATTCTTGAATATAAAAAAAATAATACTTATGTGCCATGATTACAATAAACATATAACTATCCTATCAGACAACTCCCAAGGCATCCTGTAACTTACAACACATTAAATTCTTCCCCATGAGAACCCCTAGAAAATTCTGAAATTCATATCAAACTCATGAATCTCCTCCTACAAAACTTCCAAACTATTCTACAACTTACAAACATAAAAACTGTCTCCCAGAAAACACACTTAGAGTAGTTCATAAAAATAATAATCTCTTCCCAAAGACTCTTAGAAAATCGTCAATAGATATTATACTAAGAAATTCAAGTCAAAACATTTCATCATAACTCAACCTGAAGAATAAACTTTACTACTTTTACAACATGTAATCTAATATTGGCTGAAATGGCACTTTTGAGTGAGAGGTATATAATATCTAACTATGTAACCATGAGACAAAACAATATATATGTGACAAAAATACATGTAAAGGTATTATGTTTACTTGACAGAAACATTTTTTTTTAATTTACGCAAAAAACAACTGTATTAAGACACTAAGAAAATATATGCCACAACTGAGGGCTTAGTGAAGCAGATTGTTAATGGGTACTGGTGCAGAGAAGAGAAGGAAGGAGGAAGAAAGGGAAAGGAAAGAAAGAAGAAAAGAAGGGAAAATGAAGAGAAATTGAAGACGGAAAGAGTAGGTGAGGGTCCAACACCTGTTTGGGACCCTTAGAAGGTTGGGGGTAATGTAAATTCAGAAGAAAACTAATTGAGAAAAATCTCCATATCCCCTGGAACCCCAAAAGGGCACAATTAAGGACATCCTGCTGCAACCCTTATGGACACCAAAAAAATATTATTAAATATAAAATTTCCTTTTCCCAGCTCTCTTGGGTGCCAGGTAGTAATGACTTCCTTTATCCAACCCCCTCACTCTGGCTGGTGAGTTGTACTGCAAAAGAGTACCCATCTGCTATGATCTTGGTGATCCCAAGGGGATCAGGTCCCTAACTCATCACTGGCTGCCTGAAACTGATCTGTGAGTTCAAGTAGGCTGAATAGGAGTTGAGGCGAAGGGGCTTAGTAAGATGGAGGGGTAAAAAAAAGACCAGATGGAAGGATGGGAAGAGTGATAGACACATATAGACAAAAAAAGTACAGAGGTAGTAAATAAAGAGGAGGAGTTGAATTAGAGGGATGGTTATACAAAGTGATACACAAAAACCTTTTGGAATAAACTCATAACAATCCAGTAAACCCAAAATAATGAAAAATGGACACATACTCAAATGTATAGATATGCCAGGAAAACATAGACATACATGTACCTGGCAAAAGCTAGAATGTGTATATCTGGCAAATGCTGAAGTGTGTATTTGTGTGTGCATAAATATGGTTGACACAATATGCATACAAGGTTAAGAGATGGGACAAGAGTGTACACCACTTTGCTTTCTACACACAAGCAGTGATCACAGAGTCCACCAGCACCAGGGACTCACCACAGGCAAAGAGGTAGGGCTTGACACCATCAGGGAGTCGCTCTTGGGTGCGAGGGGAGGTGAGGGTAGCTCTTTGCTCAGGCAGCAGGTGGTACTTGAGGGCCTCTAGCAGCAGTGGGTGGCAGCATGGGTTCTCCCGCACTAGCGGCTCCGCATCCACATTTGATGTCAGAAAGTCTCGTGACAGCAGTGGTAGACGTACATGTTTCAGCAGCTGCGGATGGGAAGCAAGTGTGGATGAGAGGCAGGTGTGATAGTGGTTGGTGTGGGAGGCAGCTGCAGATGGGGGAAAGGTGTGGGAGGCAGCTGCTGATGGGGGAAAGGTGTGGGAGGCAGCTGTGGATGGGAGGCAGCTGCAGATGGGAGGCAGCTGCAGATGGGAGGTAGGTGTGGGAGGAAGCTGTGGATGGGAGCAAGTATGAAAGAGACACAGAAGGCAAAATAAATCAAAAAAAGAAAAAAGATATGAGGATGGAACTATATATGGGGAGGGGTATGAAATGACCAGATGTGTAGGAAATGACACAAGAAAAGACAAGTTTGAGGGAGGAGAGATAAGTTGGGAAAGAAGAACAAGTTAACAGGATTAGCTATGAGAGAGAACAGAAGTGTAGAAAAAGGAAGGTGCGAGATAATTGTCAGATGTGTAGACATATATTTTTTTTTTTTAATGTTAACTGAGA
>JAUTYZ010002263.1:3245-18692 GCA_032273725.1 Panulirus interruptus | reverse complement strand
CCCCCCCCCAATGGCTCAAACAATCAGGGAAAATGTTAGATAAAAGTAAACAAAAACTACTTACTACGTGAAACTCAGAAATCGTCAGAGCCAAAGAAAACTTCACCCCTGCAAAATGATTGATTAATTATTCAGCATCATCTCCCGCGTACACAACAAAGCCTTGCAACATGAAGTTTTACCCTGTGGATTCACCTCCGTTTCATGTCACAAGTTCCTCATGTACATACAAGGACTTACCAACCTTAGAGTAACTATCCTGGGTCTTCAATATCATGGCACAGAAGCAAGGTGGCAAGGCACAAATATCTACCACCATCCATTTTCCACTGTAATGGCGTAGACTAAGGTATAGTCGTCTGCCACAACATGGCGGCAAACTAATATTTTGTGCTGAGTTTGTCCCTTCTCTCTAGTTGTGCTTTTCTCTGTTTATCTTGTAAAATCAAATTAAGTCTTTTAGAAAGATATAGGAATGAAACAAATCACAGTGTTTATTTTATGTTGAGAAATATGTTGACCTTATGCTTACCGGCATATGCCATTGCATTTCTTGGACGAGGAATTGCTTGAGAAATAGTGAAGGCAGGGAAGTAAATCTGACAATTTGGAATCATGGCTTCCTGGGCTATTAACCAAGATTATAATGCAGTAGTTTCCTTATTTCGGAGGTTTACTGATTATGGTAAATACCTAAGAGAAATGTGTTAGGTTAAGAAATGTGGTCACATATGTTTACTCTATAAAGCAGGTTTCATATTAATGAAAATAATGGATAATTCCAGACCAGAAGGACATTTAGACTGAGATTGACTGCCACTCCCGAATCGGTTGACTTCAAAGATCCTTCTGGAGACAAGACACAACTTTATTTACAGAGCAAATATTCTCGCTAATCCTGATCTTATGTCATTATTTTTTGATCTATGTTATCAGGAGGTTTCTTTTCAGGAAAAGAGGGGTTATAGAGAGTCGATCTTATGTGGTTAAGTGTTCCACATGCCCATAATTGCCCGTCCCCCCACTGAAGTACTGCTGGTACGAATAGGGCATGGTTAATTCCCAGGCTATCTCTTTTAACTTTCTGATGAAGTTATATCAAATCTACCTATGTTAGCCCAAGATTGAATTAAGGGGTATTTTAGGTCTTGGAGTTTGAAACCATATCCTGAAACATTTTTTCAAGGACTGTACAATAACTTTTTGTTATTTGTGACTGCAACGCTGTGGTGATATTATGTATGGACCTGGTTTTTTGATGGGATGACACCTTACCTTGTTGATAAGAGCTTGGGACACTAGTTTAAACAGTTGACAGGTTTACTTTTCACAGAGTCAGTCCATCGGAAAGATTCCTCTAAGAATTTGTAAAATTTGCTCTTACTGGTTTGACTGCTTGACAGATTTTATTATCAGCTCATAACCATTGATGTGTTCTCAGTGCACTGAACCAGGGCATGTGAAGCAGCCAGGGGAAACCATGGAAAGGTCTGTGGGGCCTGGATGTGGATAGGGAGCTGTGGTTTCAGTGCATTGCACATGGGAGATAAAGAATATATGAGCGAATGCCACCTTTCTTCATTTGTTCCTGGCCCTATCTCACTAATACAGGAAATGGCGATCATTAAAAAAAAAGCTTGTAACCATATCAACCAATGTAGAGGCAATGACAGACCCTAGGGCTCAAGATCCCATGTTGTATAACTAGCGTACTGATGATACTTTCTAAATCAGAGGATATATACCCAGAGGTAGTCCAAGCAATACTTCCTGGGGCTGCTGTCCCAGGAAATTTTCTTTCTCCTTCAGTACATAGACTCGTAATTGTTACTTTATTTTTTTACATAACTACGTCAAGATCAGTTCTTTACCTTACATCACCAATAGTGGATAGACTCAATGGCCTACAATTTTCATGACCATTTGAGTGTACCAAAGAATATTTGGAATCTCTCAAGGGAATTATCCAAATAGGACCTCAACAGAGCACTCGGGAAAATCAAATAACTCAAGATCTGATGGTCTGTGACAAGATTATATGCTGGACATCAATAGTCTCCTAATCTTTATATGTGAAGACAGTATAGTAAAATAGAAGGCTACTTCAGATGGATCCTTCTTTGTTGAAATATCTAGGACTCCAGGGATAAAAAATGGAGCTGTATTTTCCACTATTGGTTGAAAGCCAAAAGAATGTAAATCAATCTTGTTTTGGCAAGCTGTATAGAGAATATGACTGACCCTCATTTTAATGCACTTGCATTTCTGTTCAACATCGCTCTGCTGTGAGACACTTTCTGTTTAGTGGAGGCAGTTAAACATTCTTCTAGTCTAATTAAACCAAGCACTACATGGATTACCAGTAGACTGAGGTCCTCTTTTCAAGGGAAACATAGCTTCCTCATCTATACTCAAATAGATGTTGAGTGATGGTCCTAAACTTTCTACCATCTGTTAGCTTTATGGGCATACAAAATTCCTTATAGCTGTGGGATCTGGAAGAAGAGTTAGTGAAATTCATGTGGACTCTGCAAAATTTACATTTACATCTGAGGATTAACCTTTAAGGATGTTGGTTAATTCAAACTCAAAGATTCATGCTATAATTTTTTTTCTTTTATACCTGTTTTGCCATTTCCCACATTACTTGATTAACATTTGGTTTAGGCTTTAGTTTCAGATAAATGTGTCACCTCAGATGAATCTATTTATCTTCAGCAAAATCTTCCAGATAAGATTTTTCAGATATTATCATGAAACCAAATACTTAAGAAAAGAGGACAAAACAAACATGCATAATTTACACATTTGAGTTTATTCATGTATGTTGTAAGACTTACAGCTTATGTTTTGTTAATATTACAGTACAGTATACAAATATTTAACATAAATTCATGTTTATTCACAATCTTGAGCAGGACAGACAGTGTCCTAATAAAAGTTTTTACATTAATGTAGTTTGTATACACATAACTGGAATGGCATAATTTGGATTATTCCCCAAATGAAAATAGAAATAAAGAAAATTGAAGTCCTGTTGCATTCCCCAAAACTTAACAATACGTCAAAACTGTATGTTCGTTCTGCTAAGAACTCAGATACCATTCACACAAAGAAACATGCATTCACAAAACATTTACCAAGGTCTTAATTATTCATATGTACACACTTGTGGTCTTTAAACTGTCAACTATTGAATAAATAAATACAGAATGTATAAAAAATGAAAACTGCAAATATTATCTAAACTGTTCTGAGACAGTCAAAAAAGCAAAACTTACACAAGATTATAGAGCACAACAGACCACATATACTTATTCATACGCAACAACCCACAAAGTCTCACATAACAAAAGCCCAAATATTCTCACACCTGAGTTCAGGAATATTAACTACAAATTGTCACATAGAGCTGGATGAAAAGACTGACACACCATTAGGTTTGTTGCATACAATACCGCAGGTGTAACAAGACTTGCATTCCAGTGCTGCAGTTAAAACTCTGAGGATTACTATATATATACATATCTCATGACTTACAAGCCATCTGTCTTTAAAAATAAGTCCTTTGATGGATTTAGCAAGATACTCCTGAGGATTAGCCAGGGGCCTAGGTGTACATGTATCAAATGGTACACATTAGCCATTGTCTAACCTGTCAGAATTAGCCATATTCAAGGACAGGCACCTTTCAAGACATTCCTATTGGTCGGTGATATGTAACGATGAGATAATGCCATATTTCAAAGCCGACCAACACTGGAAGTTCACTAAAAAAAAATTTATTCTCTCTAATTAGAGATATCATGTAGAAAACATCACTAAAATGTTAACCAGTTAATATATCTGGATACCAAAAGCAAAACATCATAAAATATTTAGCCAATCAACGGGCTTGGTCATCACTGTCACCTGTCTCGTCTTTATCTGTAGAGGGAAATCAAAATGGAAAACGAAGAGTTAGATAATCATTATGACCTAATGAATTCCTGTGTTTCCTTTTTTTATTTCATAATTAAAAATACTAACAGACCAACTGAAGTTCCTGTATTCCCAGTATAATCTTAAAAAAGTGTTTACATGTTATATAAATAGTGAAATTAGAATATGAACATTTACAAAAGTATTAGAGCCACACCCTGAAATACTTAAGATTCCCAAAAAACCGTCAACTGTAACCACAGGAAACTCATACGACAATTTCTGTATTACTGACTCCAGTAACCACAAGAAATAATTTACACTTTTCAGAGAAAAAAAGGAAAAAATCTTCCAATTCCTTCAAGTTCATACTTTAAATACTTCATGTATTTGTAATTCCTCCATGCAATTGAAGAACAGAATTAATTTTGAAGATGGTAAAATTAAAAATACTGATGTTATGTTTACAGGATTACCCTGATGCATGCACTTATTTAGAAGCCTTATAAATGATACCACACTAAATACCATAACTTTTTAAGAAATTAAGAAGTTTACAGAAAATGGTTTCATGCAAATAAGTCATACAGTCATGCTGTCAAATTTAGTTCAAATATTCATGCTGTACTGAAATCAAGATAATTGTATGTCGTTAGGTCAGAAAGGCCATCGAAGTCATTTGGCTTCAGTGTTGAATTTGAAGCCAAAGGTATATAGTGATACTGCCATAAAAGGCACAGAATATAGTCTGTAAATTCTAAAGGATTAAAGGATCAGATTCAATCCCCTATATTTATATTGTCATCAACATACTTGTGGTAATAGCCATTAACTTCAGCTAGATTCATTAGGATAGGTTAACAAGTGACTGAGTTGTAAAATTTCAGTAACATGACTCTTCTTGGGCAGTCACCTTGTAGTCAAAGTATACATTTAAGTAAGGATTACTAAATGTGCGTCACAGCGTCCTGGTACTGTATGGTGGAGCGTCATAAAATTCATGCTTGTCATGTTTTTAAGCCTATGATTAAGCTTTTGGTCAATTCTTTCCTGCTTTTACTGTCAAGGCACCTCTGGTACATATCAAAACCTGAATGTGCTGTAAATTATAATATACAGCCTAAAACATCTTTGACATGCATATTATTCCGTGCTGGTAATACAAAAGTTCATGCATTTTTCACATGTACACATAAATTAAGCTGTCATGCAGCTTCATCTCTTGAGTATTATAACTAAGCTGTCATGCAGCTTCATCTCTTGAGTATTGCAACTCTTATGATAGCAATGCAACTTCTGCCATGCTTGGTATGCTGTGTTCATTGTCCTGTACATGATCATGCTGGTATTTCAGGTAAACTTTTTCAGCTTGTTTTTCCAATCACATCCATGCACATACTTGACGTCATACCCTAGTGAAGTACCAGGGCTCTCAGTCATCCTCACCTTTCTTGCCTTGGTAAGCGTGCTTGCGGAGGCGGTCATACAGGTCCTCCTTGTTGCCGTAGATGGAGGCGTTAGACCGAGCCAGACTATTTCCTGCTCCATTCGGGAACCCGGCTGGTTTGGGGAGTTTAGGTTAGTTAATTGTTATCCTTATTATATCTATGCAATAGTTAATGAAATTTTAAGAGAGAGTGTAATACCTTCCTAAAGAAGCCCACAAGTTTTAGAGACAATTACAGTTACAGGGTTGCAATATCAGTTTCTTATTACACTTCCAGCTGTACATTATCTTAAATAACTTAATAGTTTACTGTGCTACAAATTATATCATAAACTGAATAACATTACTAATCAAACCCCTAAGAAGCAGGTCTCCTAATATGGAATTCTCCAAGCATCGAAGTGAAATGATATGGCTAAGCTATGAGTTTAATATTTCTGAGATGGTGAAGCAGACTAATCTGGTGGGTGTGAGGTTGAGGTCTGGGATGAAATCAAGACGTACTCTTCATATAAGTCTCATTGTAGAAATTTGGCATCTCCCATGCATCTTCTTCATCATCATAGTAATGAGCATAAGTGGAGTGGTGAGATGGTGCAATGCTCTCTGCATATGGGGCAGGTGCTCCATAGTAGAAGTTAACCTGTAAATTAAGAGTGCATGAAGCAAATCTTTTATAAGAGATAAAAAAAAATTTAATTCAGGTTATGCTAAAGATAATCCAATTTCCATTTATAGTCTAAATACTGCACTGTTCTACTTCAGTCTTTGATCACTTTGTACTATACATTATTTTTTAAGTTTAAAAGTTTCCAATACAGATAGAAAACATTATAATCCTGTCGAAATATGAAAAATAAATAAAACAGTAAAGAGAGAGACAATATGTAAGAAAAAATATACTGCACTTATTGGTTTGGTCTGGAAGTGGCCTAAAATGTAATTACCACAAGGTGCTTAATTGTATTTTGATTGTATAATTTAAATAAAGCATTAATACAATTTTCATTCAAAGTAAAAAATGATACAAAGCACTTGTACAGCCTAATGTTCTGCTGTGAGTAAAGAATAAAGAAAAATACAAAAAGAGCTCAGTATGTTGCAAAAACATCAACTTTTTATATTTTCTGGTTACTTTACTGCTCTTCTGCATTTATTTAGATCTTTTCAAAAGAGATAATGGTTCCTTAAATTCAAAATCATGTTGTTTTTTCATACTCATTAGCTTATTTTCAACTCATATTCATCAAACTTTTTCCTTTTAAGTATTTGTACTTTCCTCTGTCTAGCATTAATTTCTCGCAATCTTCAGCTTGATATAATGCTCTTTTTCTCACTGTCCAACTTACTTGTACTCTTATTTAATCTTTTAATGCTCAATGATGTCAGTATGACTTGTATTTTGAAGTCAGAAGACAATTCACAAGAGAATTCACCTCATGAAAGATGACAGTTTGCAGATTCAGTGATCAGGCACACAAGCACCCAGAGTACATAATATATTATTTGTTCTACATGCTTTTTAACACAACAGTTCACTGTCTTACCTGTGAGCCATTAGGATCAATTGATGGCTGAGTGAGGAAGCCCTTCTTAGGCTCACGTCTCCGTGTGGCACGGATGCATATCATCCATACAAGTAGGACGATGAGGATAAGGAAGACCACAGCTCCAGCAATACCACCAGCAATGTACGTAAAGTCACTCTTAATCTGTGGGATAGTTATCAAATGAGACACAAGAACTACAGGTAAAAAAAAATTTCTGGCATCTTAATCATTCAGCACAATAGCTTTAACAAGTTATTTCCAATGATAAACAAAAAGTTTTTTTTTTTACACAGCCAACAATCCTGAAATATACATCATCACTTCTGAAGGGGGTAACAACTTGTTAATGTATGTTTTTTATTCAGCATGTACTAAATAGAAAAATATTTTGTACTTACTTGGCAATTACTGCCTGTAAAGGAACCAGAGCAAGTGCAGTAGGCCTCACCATCTTTATCCTTCTTGCATAAACCATTGTTCTCACAGAAATTCTCACACTTGTCTGAGAATGCAAACAAGTTCCTCATTAATCACCTTCACAGAAATATTATTAGTGAGGATATTTTATCATAATTATTGTTACTAACATCACCATTTATTTAACTTGTTACTTTCTTTGGATGGATGTAATGAATAATGTTATTATTAACTTCATTACTATTACCAACACCAGTATTAATACCGTATATGGTTTTCCTACATGAAGAAAGAAGAACCCCTCTCCCCTCCAAGCCTGTGAACATTGTTCCTTCAGCTGAGTTCATAATTATGTACTGAAATTTTCTACAAGACAATTTTGCAAGTTCTATTTTTTAGGGGTAAACATTCACTGGTAGCAACACAAAAATTCCCTTCACTCACTCCATTGAAATGAAAAGTCATCACTGGCAAGGCTGTATCAAAAGTCTCCTAACTGGTGAACTCCAGTGCCACTTCTTAGCCATTATTGCCTTACCCTCAACAGGCCACTGGCAGAGGGCAACTCTAGTGCAGTGTTTCCAGAGGCTCCTTACTAATGTTTCTACCGACTAATTTGACCCAATGTGTATACCTAATGTTTCTGCCTAATGTTCCAACCTACTACTTCTACCAAGTGCTCCTACCTACTACTTCAACCTAATGTTTCTACCTAAAGCTTCAGCCTAATGTTCCTCCCTACTACTTCCATCTATTGCTCCTATCATTTTGCCAAAAGGCAGGGCTTACCACAGGAAAATCTAGAGTTACAAAGAATGAGTTGTGTGAGTTAAGTTTTGTCAAATGTTGTGTAAAAAAGATAGATTGTATGTTTGTTGACAGAATGCCAGCAGTCCACATATGAGTGAGGCAGAAAGAAAAAACAGCTACCTGGATCAGAGGAGTGCAATATGACAACCAGTGAAGTGCTGGTTCACTACACTGGCCGTCACTAACCCTCCCAATACCCAGGCAGGTAGTACCAGTAATATCCCTCCCTGGTCGGTGGCTGCCTACCAACTACTACCTCCACCAGAACTCTTTCATAGAAACTGGTCCTGGGGTAATTATAGATGAAAATAAATACATGGCTAGATCTAAGGGCCTGGATATGGCAAGAATGATTAGCCTGAAATACCAGGATCTGACATAACTGATTAGTTCAAGCATTTTTAAATAGAAATAAAATCACTCTCCCAGCCATGACTTGGTAAGGTTGTCTCCAATTTTTGGGGCTTTGATGTGACAACTGTAAACAGTAATAAGTCCCTTAATACAACACTGGTGGCATTTAAGGTGCCCATTTGTGGTGAGTGATTAATTCTACAGGATCTTAATACAGTATGACATTATTAGTTATGATGGGGTTTGGATAGGCTGACTGAGGAATGCCAGAGTTAACAATGCCATCCTGTCTGACCTAAAATTATCAACAAATTTTAATAGGCCAAGAATGCAAAGCTTTACTCATACTACTTGTTATTCCCAGAATATATCAATATATGATAATAACTGTGATCATTAGCAGTTCTGTTTTGAATGTGCAACTGAGACATATTTAAGGGAGATAATGTAGAAAACTGACATTTGCATACTTCTGAGTTTGTACATGCTTACTTCTCTGTGTAGAAATGTGCACTGCAAACTAACCAAAAGAAAATACTGTTATACTGTAATTTTGGATTGCATTTTCGTTTCATATTTTATTGCTTCATTTCTCTTTTCTATGAAATTTAGGAAGATGTATATGATCTGATCTGATATTCCACGAGTCTAACAATCAAAAGAGAAGATGCAAATGCACAATAATATTACAGATTTGATTGTCAGCCTTATTTCAATACACTGAAGGAAACAAAAAACATTATAAACAGAAACAAATTACTATAGTATTTACTCACCGGAACAGTGTTCTCCAGAACCATTGAAGCCAGGCTTGCATTGACACTCGAAGTCATTTGTTTCAGAGATAAAGAGACATAGGGCATTGGGATCACATAACATTTGTTCTCCATGAACTTCACATGGGTTGGAGCATTCATCAACTGAAGTGGCACCAACATCATGAGTCGACGTGTCTTGAGGACAGTCTATGCATGACGTCTGTAGTGCCTCAGGTTGGTAGGTACCTTTAGGACATTTCAGACATTCATACACAGAATTCAAGTTGGAAAGGAAAGTTCCTGCAATACAGATTGGCAGTGAGCATTCCTCTAATGAAGATGCACCTGGTCCCAAAGTAGTGCGATCTGCTGGGCAGCGGACACAGGCAGCATGAATACCCTTGGTTCGATAGGTTCCACGTGGACAAGGCTCACAAGGACCAGTCATACCAAGCTGGAGGCCAGATTCACATTCTTCACGGCACTCAGATGGTGATACAGCTTCCTTTGTGCGTGTTGTGAGGCCTCGTTCACATCTCTTGCAAGAGAATTTGCCCTCTTCAGATTGATAATATCCATATCCACAAGACCTGCAGACACTCATTTCCTCATCGAAGTATCTTCCAGAAGCACATCGTTCCTGACATTCTTCCACAGAGCGTGAGCCTAGGATTTTTGTGACTCCCTGGCGACCAGCACGTTGAGGACATGCCTTGCAGGCAACTTGACCCATCTCATTCTGGTATGTGCCAGACTCACATAGGTTGCATGACTTACGCTCAAGTTCATAATAAGTTCCTGCTGCACAATCTACACACTCACTGTCAACCACAACCTAGAAGATATTACATCATTGTAGTTAACAGTTCTATACATAGGATATCTATATTTAGTCACTATGATCATTATATGTGATATAAATACCTGTTCTATTAAAATTAAGGAACAAGACACCAACCTTGCCTACAGGACAGGAGTACTCAGATCTAAGGTCAAGTGAGGATGGATCAGGAACAACATTGGGAAGAGCATCACGAACATCAAACTGATCCTGCTCTAAGATTACTCCTTCAATCAAACGTCGCACAGTTGATTCTAGTGATGTCTCAGAGTTTTGGACAGGATCGCTGTTGGATAATATACATTATAAACATTTAGAAAATTATGAAAATTATTGTTTATCTCCCTTTATGAATTTATGTGTATATCTGTATGAAGTTTTCTTAGATTTGGTAAAAATTATCTGATACAGTATTAGACAATGGTTCTGTTATCAATTAAAGTATAAAGTTTACTTGCAAAAACTATTTATGAAATTATATATGAGGATAAACCCCAGCACTGTATTTGTGTAAATGTAAATAAGACTGGATTTAATGAGAATAGAATGAAAACTGATGTCAAAAGACTTATACATTTTAAGAAAAGAAAGAACTGCACATCTACAAATGCTTTGTAGGGAAACATGCTACTAAAATATCTAATTAAATTAATTTATAATTGTTTCCTTTTTTTTTTTTTAGAAATTATATAAGTTCTCATATTTCTAATAAAATCCAGTAGTTTTAAGATTCTGATGTTTAGAGAAAATGATTCAAGGAGAAAAAAGTTTTAATATATTGCCTCTTTATCAAGCTAATTCTCAAAACCAGGCAGTACTGTATTTAAGTCGCATATAGAAATGCACTATCACCACTACAGTGTTTTACTGTCATATACCACCAGTTTGCTACTAAGTGGCTAACCACTAACCTCCAAGAAGCACGCTAATACTGACCAATTCCCAGTCAACGCATTCAAAGCCTGACTACAGTTAAGTTATTAAAATGGTTCTCAGATTAAAAACTGCCTCTAAAGCTTTGAAAACAGCATACTTATGGTTAAGAGGTCTGATTTAGCACTGATTTCCCTTCCCCCCTCATATCTAGCAACCACTATCAAAAGCAAAGCATGTGACACCAAAAAAGCTCCAAATAAGTGTCGGAAGTGTGTGAAGGTATCTGCGATTAAGAAGAGTAGACAGTTATTTAGTACAATCAGTTATTAATTAAATTGCTAGACAGTAGTTATATATGGTTCATTATCACTGATGACATTCATAATAATCTTACTTCTTTGCTGGGAAAGAGACTTTCAGGTTATACTGGTAAGCCTGATCTGTGTCCCTCTTCCATCTTCGGTTGCTGGGGAAGGAGCTTTGTTAGGGGTGAAACGACTAAGATGGTTCTTATATCCAAATTATGCATAATATAGGTAACTTTTTCCAGTGTAACCTGACTGAATGATGACTAACCTAAATTATTTTTCTTTAATGTTAATGCAAGCTTTTCAAAATATCTTTTCCATTACTTATAAAGTACATTGGTGGTAGTCAAAAGCACTTATTATGAGAAATTCTGACATGATGGGAGTAAAAACTACCCTAATTCAAACGGCTCTTTTATATCAGGTCGCCAAGCATTACTTAACTTCACAGATTCCTGAAATAATCAACAGTAAGACTAAGTGGCCTTGACTTTGTTGCCATTACATTAATATTCACTTTAATCTATAATGCTACAGTACAGACATGAACATCACTGTGTAACAGCAGCCTTTCATTATTTCATATTCAACCTTGATTTTTTTCACTTTTATAATTTCTACAGGAAGACTAAGTTTATCCTTCACGTATATCTACGATATGATGTTAGTTAGTCAACAGATAGTAGACCAGTTGGCCTGTCACCCAAGGAAACACTCGCATAATGCAAATAAAGCATTCATCCCTTTTTCCTCTGCAGTTTGTTTTTTGCTGGCCATGCTTATAGTGCAACCTCATTTAGCATTCTGCTACACACTCTCAACTCTGTTCCTGAGAAGAGAGATTTATACCTTGTGCAGTATTTTCTATTTCTTTTTCCCTTATGCTATTTTTCATTTTTTATACTTTACTGTATCTTCTCTCTATGATGCATACTTCAGTTCCATTAGAGCCCCAGTTCCACTAAAAAATGCTGCTTAGACAGCTTCCTTTACAAAGACTGAAAGAAAATATCCCTGACTACAGTACAATAAATTCAAGCTGTGAAGCTATGACATCCTTTGTCTGAGATTCTCCAACTATGGGACCAACACCATACAGAGTGGCTGAGATCCTACCACACAGACAGTGGGAAAGTCGAAACCCTAACAGTTTTATGGATCTAGAGGAAATTTTCAACCACCTTCTTCATTTTCCAGACCATGATAATTCTTTCAAAACTTTGGACTTGCTTTTCACCTTTAATCCCTTATGCTACACCTACCGTACCCAATTTCACCCTGAATTGGCTCGTCACCTCACACTTTAGTAGGCTCCCCCATACTCAAACAACCTTTTCCTCCTCTAAATGCCAACCATGGCATTTTGGCAATGCAGGTTGAAGTAATGTATGAAAGGTCTTTACTATCCTTTGGAAGACTGATGCTTTACCAAAGGCAATGCTTCTGACTGCTGAAAGCAGAGCAGAGGTTATTATTGCACAAACAGGAACATATATCTCTCTCTCTTCCTCTAAGACTATCCAATACACATTTCAGTCACAACAGTTCTATGGCTATACAGGTAAGGAACAAGACATATTGGTCTTGGAAAAACTTTCCTTCCTTTAACCCTTATCTAACCTTCATCTCCACATGATAAAGTTGTTATTCATGAGGCAACACACTTTAATCCAAATGAAATGCCATTGCGTCTCTTCTAGTAATTAGCCTTTCTTGTCTTTGGCCAAAAATATGTTGCAAATTCTTTTAATCTACCTAAAGCAATGATGCTACAGCTATTTCTCTTGCTGATGGAGCTAGACTTTTTTGTTTTGATCCCTTAATTACACTTTGAATGCTTCCATGATTCCTTCACCTCCTGATTTCCCAAGTACTGATCCTTCCCAATTACTACCTCTTTTCATACTGTCCAGAGAGCCTTTCTCTTTGGAAACAAACAAAGCAGATGGGCGAAACAGCACCTCTCATGTTTTGAAGTCGCACCTGTGGTGGCTCGTCTGTTTGTCTAATCTAAAACTTTAAACTTCTTATTCTTCTTAGAAGTACAAACAAATTCAGCCCATCTCCACAGTGTTATTGTTCTGTTTATCTGGTTTCTATCATCTGTGTCTTTAGACCTCTCCTGAAATCTCACTTCCTTGAAGATCTTAAATCATAGTTTTTCCTCTGATTACCAATTTGATTCCTGTAAGGCAAGATCCATTCATCAGTAATCTCTAATCACTTTCTCTGAGAAATTCTGAGGAATCCTACTCAGCCCTTAACAGCGACTGCCACAGTGGTCTGATTTCCAAGATCTTATTTCAGCCTTCCTCTCTCATGATGTCTGTGATTTCCAATTTTATCTGTATGGCCCATTTCTGTAATCATCCATGAAACCATCTCCACTGTTTATTCTACCAATACTGGTGTTTCTAAGGGTACTGTCCTCTTTCCTAACTTCCCCCTCCTTTTATCAACCTTTTTTATTAAAAAAATATTTTGTTTCACTCTACATGTTTACAACCAAACCCTGCATTCCTCCACTTCTTTCAATTCTCCTCCAACTACTTGTAAATATAATTTCACAGTGCAGGAGTTATAACATAGCTGCTTAATGCCTCTAAAACCCAATTCGTTCCTATACCTCTTTCTAAAATTTCTTATGACCTTCCTATCTATTCTATAGCTCAATAATCTCACCCCTGAACATGGTAAATATACTTGCTATCACTAGAACATCTAACCCAACTTGAAAATTGCCTTTATAAAAATGGGAGGTTTGTTCAAGTGATGGATTCATTGTGACATGTTACTCTGTTTATACAAGTACTGATTTTTCCTCGTACATAGTACTACTCTAACATTTAAGGAACTTTTAGCTGTAAGTTCTTAGCAAATGGAGTTGATTCTGAAGCAATCTGGCATACCAACTCTCATAAACTGCACTGAAAACCTGAACCGCTTTCTCTGCCAAACTGATTATTCTCCATTTCCTCCTCCAGAAATATTCAGTCTATCCTCTTGAGAGTTGGATGCTTGCACACCTCCTGTGCTAACAACACCATACAGTATTTGGCAAGCTACTGTGTCACATGATTACTGTACTTTCTGGCCATTGGCAAATCTAAGGAGGACTTCAGAAATATATGTTTCTTTCCCTATACTGTACTAGTGAGCTCTGGAACTCTTTACTTTCCCAGTAAAGGCAATCTATCCCATTTTAAAAGGTAGGTATCCCACCTCCCCAAAATTCTTAAATTCATTTCTTTCTCCCATCTCTTTTGCCCCTTTGCATGTTTCACTGAAAGCTTTGACTTGCAAACTTTCTGTCAGTGACGGAAGCCATGACACTGAGGGACAAAAAATTAAAAGGTAAAGAGCAAATGGCAAATCTGAATGATTTTGGATATCAAACCGAAAAAAAAGCTTACTATACCTGGAAAAATTTTGTAAGCTCAGTAAACAAATGTTTTGCTTGCCTGCCTGCTAAGCACATAATAGATGTCTGGGATATTGGCTTGATACAGTATGGTAAATTACATTTTCAAACCATAATGAGAGTTGATAGGCTCTGTAGTTTATTGCTGTTATTTCAGCAAGATGAATCATATGTGCATCTGTAATTTTTCAAGTCAAAAGCAAAAAGTGACATGCTTTCTTCACATGACCATGGGTAGAACAAGTGCTCAAAGCATCATCAATGACAGAATCATTGAAGAGGAATTTACACAAGATAACTGAATCAGTTTATAGATATCACTCAATGGTACCAGTTTATATGTACAGTACTTTCAACCTGGTTGAGAGGTGTTCTCAGACTCTGCCTGCAAGTGGTAACACCTCCAGTGGGAAGTCACCTTCAACAGTGTTGTATGATCCCCACAGCTTAGAAAGAAGTACAATATTGTCGGGTACCTTACTGCCCCAAAGGAGCCCACCTTAACCTACTCCCAAATGAAGCAGCAGGAGATCCATAAAAGGGGTCCTGGGGATACATAACTAACTAACTTGGTTCACAGATTGATATAGTGCCCTATCAAAGAAGTTTCAATAAAAGTAGGCTATTGGTATTTAAAGCAATATCCATTAATAAATCAAGACCTGAACTGTTGATGACAGCGCACATAATGGTTGCAGCAACAGATCTGGATAGGTATAAGTTACGAATGAAATAAAAATATCA
>JAUTYZ010002152.1:2032-13152 GCA_032273725.1 Panulirus interruptus | reverse complement strand
ATTACAGCGACGTGATGAAGATCACCTGTCACCAACAGCATAATTAGCATAATTAACATAATTAAAATCAAACTCCAGCTTTGTTCCTGCATAGTTTTATGTTGTAAGATTGTGATTTAAGATAGCCAAATTAGATGCAAATATTTTACAAATTACATTAAACTAATAAAACTAATACAGTGTTCACGGAACAGCTGAACTGCATGCAATGCATCAAATTAAAAAACAATGATTAAGATCGATGGCTACCTTGTCACATCTTGGGTAAGTACATTCTGCTTAACAATGTCACTTATTTTAGCAAGTTTTTAACCAGTTAATGTTAATTTTATGAATCTTGTTTTATATAATTAGAAATTAATAATAATATATTTCAATGTAAGATTATTCCTTTTATGTTCAGATTATCAAAAATATAACCCAAATGTATATCCAAGTGAGCCCATAACCAATCTATAAGTAAAAGCACTTCAAGTTACCAGTCACAGGCATTCGTAAGTTTCTAACACTACAGAATTTAACATCTTAAAATTCTGAGGCATCCTTAAACTTTTTAAAAATTCAGATTTTACCAATGAATCTTCAAAATAAAATTGACAATTCTATTTATGGGAGATGCAACATAAAATAACAGTTGCATTACACAATTCAGTTACAAATGACTGAGTGCAATCCCTAAAGTCTAACAATTTTCTTCAACAAGACAATTTCATGGGGCACGTGATTAGTTAATGCTGATTAAGGATGTATGTTCTTAATTCCTCCCATATGGGAACACTTTTGGACAGAGAAATTGAAGACTTTCCTTACCTATATGGCTGAAGTGATGGAGACCAAACTTCACATACTTCTGTTCAGGAGAGACTGTAGAAGTCTGTATTAAAAACTACTTTCATAACAGCCCAAACATACTAATATAATAATTTCAGATTTGCTAATCTTCAAAATTCTTTCAGAGACTCTAGTCTGAAATAAAGCATTTCATCCTGAATTACAGCGTTGAAACATATATGACAGGAATTTCATAGTAGCTTAGACCAGATCAATATCTTTTCCCCAATCACATCATACTTAAGCTCCATGAAAAACAATTAGTGCAATATCAAATCATGAATGCACATGAAACTAAACGTTGCAACCCCTGAACCCTTATGTATTAAGAGGTCACTGCTCAACTGTTCCCGACATTAACGAAGGTGAGCAGGCAGGGTATCATCACAGCTGTCGTATATAATGTACTAAACTGATTACCAAGCACAGCTAGGCTCCTCGTACTAATCCACAGTTCACCTTTTCCACTTCGTATGATTCTGGGCACTCCCACATATACCACACTACCTTAAACTCATTCTATCCAATGTATGCCACTTGCTCTCCTGAATGTTCGGGCCTAAATCACCCTAAAGCTCCTTCCACTAAAAACTTTCACTTCCACCTTGTTCTCACCCCTAACCCTTGCTCCCTCCACTTCTGACACGTACACTCTGTCCACTCTTCACTTATCTCTCTACATGGCCGAACCACTTCTGCACACCCTGGTTCGCCCTCTCAATCCAATTATGCTAACTACATCTTCCAGCAATGTCATTTCAAAATATGCATCCTACCATATATAATTCCCTACCATTTCAGGTTCAGTATATTCATCTACTTCCTATCTTTTAAATTTAAGGCCCAAGAATCACATCCATACAAAACTATCGAAACTTCTTTATACAACTTCAATTACACATTTATTAAAAGGCTAGGCAACCTTAAAACTTCAATTCTACTTACCATTATAATGTTCCAGTTCAACACCAAATCAAAACCTGTTAGAAGAGAGAAAAATTCAGAACAGTTAAAAAGACCAAGCCACTAATCAATTATCTAAGCCCCATGTACTATCAACTTCCTTCCAACAATGACCGAGAACTATTAAAAAAAAAAAAATTCTAACCAGTTTCCTGCATGGTGAGAGATGTAATATGGAAGCAATTGCAGAAAAGGCAATATGAAAAGAGCAATGTGGAACAGCTTGTGAAGTATGCAATAGACCACCGATGTACTGTATTCATATATCCAAACAATTCTTTGAATCTTTTTTCTAGTGTACATGTGGGCTTAAATAATTGTTGTTGATCATTATGTTATTTGCTACCTGTGTATAACTACAGTTACATCACTGAGGGAATGACCCACTACTTCCCCAAGTAAAACTTATGTACCACCATGCCCCATACTTGCTAAGATGATATAGCTGATGGTTCACAGTGTGTATTGCTGTTCCCCCAGCTACTGACCAAAAGTACTAAAAACATAAATTTGGTGGATGAATATTGGGGGAATAGGACAGAATTATGCCCTGACCCATGGGCTGGATGTGTGACACATTTTGAGCAAGAACTATCATGACTACTGCATCAAATCTAGTACATACAATCTTTGCTAATTTGTATTTATTGTCCCTAATTTTGTCAATAATGACACTATCTTTATACTTCCTACTAGTATTGTGGTATGTGTATCAACATGCTGTATGTACATTAAATCAAAGTATTCTCCCTGCAAAAACACAAAACAGAATGGATGCTTACCAAGAGGTATGCAGTAGAGGGGAAATCAATGATTCAACCATTGAGTTGCCTTAATGCTGTCATGCAACTGCTTTCAACTTCTTAACTGCATGCTGATTGGGGGCATGAAAGGCTGGCTCTGCCACAAGCCTCTTGTAAAACGATGTAAAATCCAAATTCAAAGGGCTTTCATGCTCTGGTAAACCGTTACACTGGGGAAAAAAAGGATCAGTGACACTTAAAAAATAATAAGATTAGGTGTGTGTGCCTGTCACAAAGTATCTATTTGAAAACAGTCGAGTTCCACACTCATGAGGCCTTATCTAAAGAAATTGTGATTACAATATTTGTGTTAAGGGGAGAGAGCTGTACACTCGTGTTGCCCCGTCTCAACCATGCACACGTTTCAAGTTTTTACTTGTATGTATTTCTATACACACACACACATCCCAGCCCAAGCATTTATGACAGTCCTGGGTTGGGTGTGGGCAGACTACAATACCCATGATTTGAACCCATGTTGGTCCAACCCCAGGCTGGCCCCCCCGGTACTTTTACACTCATGGGAAGTAATCTTTGTGCCTAAATTTGTGGTGGTGCGTAATTACATATTTTGAAGAGTTTTATACTTACAAGGCCCTAACTTGAACTTTGTCATTTCTTTTCAACTTCTGTATGCTGTTTGTCAAATTTCATATTCTATTCATCCACAACTTATACTATAAAAGTGTGCATCCTACCATTGTACTGTAGAGGAAGTTCTACACTTGTGGAGCCCTATAACATGAAATTTATCGCTTTTTAGTCATACTCTGGTCACATTGTTAATCTATTCCATTCATCCACAGTTCACACCATTAAGTACTTCTCTACATTCTTTTCAAGTTTCTCCTTTAATACCCTGTAAGACTGGTAACATCTTATTGAACTAACCTGATCTTTTTTAGTCATTCAAGCAAAATATAGGACTGGTGGTTCAGAGATTATTAATTTCAGTTCTGGGAATGCATCAATGTTAAAGAGAACTATCAGACAGGCAGGAGAAATTTCGTCACAAGCTTCAGCAAAATAATTGCGAACCCATCTCCAGTATCATCATGAAAAAAAAAGGTCAAGAATAAAAAGTACCAAATGCAATACTGAATAACATGTGAACACAAAAGTTTATATAATTACCTTGGTTGAATATTGTGGCCCCAGCAACATATCTCAAGTACTGAAAGAAACAGAATTCACCTGTGGTTATATATAAAAAAAAAATCAACACTGCATAACATGTAAAAATTATCTTAAAATGTGCATATATATCATGTGTCTATTAACCGACTCTATGGCCAAATCACAAACAGACTCGGAGAAAAAATGGACTCCGTTGGAGCACATATTATTATACATGAACCCAAGACGCAACTTCCAGGCTGCACTACATCAAAAGCAGTGTGTATTGGATCAAGAAGTTTCTTGACATGCATGTACTATCATCTGTCAATGATGAAGCTACAACCTCGCTGAAGGTCACTTTGACAAGCAGGTGTAGTTTGGCAACACGTTGTAATTACCTATTTCAACTTTACTGGACGGGAGTTTTAAAATTGTGGGGCCCTATCTCTTGACCATTCCCTAACATGCAACTTTTTAAATGACTACTCTCACACTATAATAAAAGTACCACAAATCTTTGTCAAGTTTCTTGCTTAATATGCTAATGTTCTCCAATTGTTTTATTCCTAAATTTATCAAAGAACTGTTCACTGTCTTCATTGATGTTTTAAAAACTTACACAAAGTGAAGAGCAGTAAATCAATTGGAGTGGATGGGACTGCAGTTGAATTTCCTAAAAATTGGGATGATTGTTTAACTGACTGCTAAGTTAGGATATTCGGTACATGTATGACTCTTAGTGAAGTGCATGAGGATTGGTAGAAAGCCTCTACAGTGCCAATGTATAAAGGCAAGAGGGATAAAAGTTAGTGTGTGAATATTCTCCCTTAACTTTGCTAAGTCTTGCCCCATCTCTCACTTGCCGTATTTTTCAGTTTCTCTTTCGAGTATACATCTCCTCCCCTGCAACACCTGTACTTGTCTCTTTTCTTTCATTAACAAATTTCCTCATCCCACCAATATATATCCTTTCTCATATGCCCATCTTCCACCTATTTCCTCAACCCCCCCACTCTACCTTTTTCACATTCTCACCTTCCACATGCCACACTAGCACAAGGAAGCACTGCTTCCCTATATATCTGCTTCTTGCCCGCTCCCTGCTTCACTTACTTTCACTGTTTTGCTATCATTCAATCGATCTTTCCTAGTATCTCCACTACATACAGGCCACTTTTCTTAGCCCATTCACTTTAACCACTCCCTTGCCACCCATGTCATTTCCTCTTTTCCTGAAGCCTTGACAAACTTTCACCCTTTCTCCCACAGAGTAGTGATTAGACATCCCACCAGCTGCCCACCTTAGTGCATTCATATCCAAGAGAATCCAAGCATGCCTATAAATTGGTACATAATCCAAAAATTTCCACTTACCATCTACCTCACTCTTCAATGTATACTTATGAAGGTCCCTTATTTACAACTAGTCCTTTACCAGTACACACCACCACCAGCTGTTCATTTTCATTTACAACACTAGGTACCCAACCTTAATGTTCTACTGACTGTGCCAATAATCTTCACATACCATAATAGAACTGGCAGTTATAGATAAATAGCTAAAAAATTATGTACGAGATTTTCTAGGAAGACCATACATACAATAAGGTCTTGCTGGTAATCTCTCTTAATCTTCCATTGGGCAAAAGACTGAAACACACAAGTGTACCAGCTGATCGTCAATGGTTCTGAATGCAAACTATGCAATAACCGCCAAAACACTTCAACAAAGGACCTAAGGGATATCAACTAACATTTCAATTTGAGTAAATCTATTAAAACTACTTCCTATATTTGTTAATCTTCTAAAAATTGGACACAAAAGTCTGATGAGAATATAATAATACATTATACCTTGCAACAAAGATGATTCCCGGTCAGAGAAAAATAATCTTATGACTAAACAAAGTAAATCGATTTTGCTCAGAGAAGATAATGTTATAAGGTGATCTATTAGAGGTATTCAAAATCATTAAAGACTTTGATAATCTCGATCTAATGAGATACTTAAGGATGGCTTCATCTGATTCCACTCGTAGTATCTGATTCCACTCGTAGTAAGTGATATATACTCATGAGCAAATGTTTTAACTCACATGAGGCAAAGTACCTTTTCTTCACAATGAACGTTGGCATATGAAATGATTTACCAATAAAAGTAGTATAAAGCAGTAACACAGATAAGTTAAGCATGGACTCTCTACATATTTCACATCAAATCCATGACTGACATACAAGTTTACAGGTCTTCCTCTGAAAAATCTGTCTTTCTACTCCTCCCACAATAATTGTAAGTTTCTGCTCTCTCTCAGAATCATAAACAGCATAGTTAGGAATCGACAGTCTGTTGCTGTTTGCATTCAGTTGCATCCAGCGAGAAAGATGGCAACTTGCTATACTTGCAAATTACTTAACCTCAACCCATGTCAGAACTACTAAAGTACTAAATCTGCAGTCAAAGTGCAATATGTCTCGTTCACAATCAAAGTAGTTCCAGGGTATTTACAACATTAGCTTAAAATACTGGCCTACAAATGTCTGGCAACCACAGTCCAATTTCGATCTGAATAAAGAATCGTATGGTGTTCCTATCTGCTCCCAAAGGAGCAACCTGCAAGAGTTTAACAACTCATTTGTAAGTTATTACTATGAGGGGCCCCTGTCAATCTTGGGAGGGGGGGTTCACATGGCAAAAAATTAATCTACTTCAATGTGAAATGTGAATAACTTTCAATAATAAGAGTGGGGTCATATATCAGCGTGGAATCTTAATGAGGATGCAAAGGTTTAAGACTTGTCATGGCATATCATACTATGTATGGCCACTATAGTGGTACAGCATGTTGAAAGGGTTAATAGAATTGGTTTCCAACTAAATGAAAAAATTAAACAAGAAAAGATTGCCTGTACTGTGCATAACGCAGGTAAGCATTCATACACATACCAAATGGAAACTATATAAAGATTACACAAAAATGTTTAAGAAGTATAATTCAAAACTATCAATACATGAAACTTTTGAGGGCAATATCAAATAATGCATAAAAAATGGTTTCTGTACTTATCTTAGATCCTTTGCAACATAAAAATCTGACGAGTGCAATTTCCAAAAATATGTCTACTTGTAATTAAAGTCAATAAATGTCCCATTACTCACCAAAGGAAAAACACTGGCCAATGCCTAACTGAGGCAAAGCCACTTTCCACTGCAACTTGTGCTCCAGACCTGGAAGGAAAAAAAAAAAATTATCCTAATACTAATTTCCAACAAAGTATGTACTACATAATAAATCAGTCTTGTGTAAAAGTTTTCATTACTATCAAAATCGCAAGATATTCATCACAAAATATCTACAAACCTACACCGTTTATCTAAAGCTATAAGAGTAATTATTCTATAAAACACAGAAAATAAAAAAATCCTAATTGATAATTTTCGAGTGATTACCATCAACTCTAATACCTTCTAAAGGTGTGGTGAAAAGCTTAGTAAATGCAGACTGAACAAAAGCAATACTAATACTTTCTAAATAGTAAATCATCAAATAACAAACATAACTGTAAACTCCTTTTTGTTCCCACAAATTTTCTTTATAATTACATTACAATTTCATAAATTAGGATAGAGAAGAATAGTTCCTCTCATGTATTTCCTGTGTCGTACAAGGATGCGGGATGGTTTAGATGAGGAGGTGGGAAGTATGTATGGAGAATCATGGCAAGTGGTCTGGTGAGTTGTGGTGAAAACCTTTCTAAAGATGAATTGCAGAAAAGCAGTTGGAATGAATGGGACTGCAGTTGAATTTCTTATGAATGGGGACAATTATGCTACCAATTGGTTAATTAAGTTTCAGTGCATGTATGGCTCATGGTAAGGTGCCTGGATTGATGGAATGTCCGTAAAGCATTACTGTATCGTAAGGGAGACAAATGCGAATGTTCAAATTAAGAGAGAAATGTTTGTTGGGTGCATCTAGTAGCTGCATGGAAGTGATGATTGAGAAGGTAGTGGCATGCACAGAATTTCATGAGTGGTAAAGGATGTGTGGATCAGGTGTTTGCTTTGAAGACTGTTCAATACTTGGAAAAACAAAAGGACTAGTGGCGTTTAAGAATCTGGAAACACCATGACGTGGTTGATAAAAATGCTGTGGAAGGTGTTTCAACATCTACTCCGGTTGTATCAGCACTACTCTTTGGCATACATTGTGCTTCTCCATACAAGTTAAGCTCGTGCCCCCAGCTTACCCATTTCCAGATCCTTTCTTCCTAGGTTCTAGGCACCTCATCTTCATTTCGCAGTCCTGGCAAAGGGGAGAAAAAACATGAAATACTATCCTCCACACATTCTCAGTGTTATAATGATAATTTCTCAGGTCTCCAAGGTAAGTATTAAGCTTTCATTCCCATAATCAAGCTCTTAGAATGTCATCATGAAATATTGTTTTAATCCCCTACTTATGCTACACAATTGAGCATAACCCTTAAAGAAAAATATAAGTTTTCAGTTCTGAGAAATTTGACAATTCATTTCCAAATCATAAAAAATATGGTGCCTAACTAAAAAAAAAAATATGGTAACAGGTTTGGGAAAGATTACCCAAACGTTGGCCATGTACGGAAAATAAAGGTTTTAAAAGGAATCAAGAGGATTTTCTAAAAAAATTTACAAAACGGATGATTAATCTGGCAAGTCATGTGGTAATTTTCACAAACAATTAAAACCATGTCAATGAAATTCTTATTATACAGAAACAAGTATAACACCTATTCCACTATCAATAATTACTAGAAAAAAGCCAAAACAGGTAAGGTAAGGCTTCTTAGGGGAAGGTTCAACCCATCAGATATACAATATATATCACGTGAATAAACCTAGATGAATGAGACTAAAGTTTATCAAGGAAAATGTGGGGTTAAAACAAAAGTAATAAACCTATAGAACAAAAATAGTGTAATCACCTTATCCTTAAAACAGAACATTACAAACTTAAATTTCTTTTACTACTATGGACCACATGGCTTATTGCATCGGTCAACATACAGCATTTTGGCTTACCAATACATACCAATCACAAGCTATTTTTCTGTTATAGATAAATTCAAAACTGCTAAAGTACTCACTATATACTAGACAATAACTTAGCATTCCACACATAATGACCTAACATCCAAAGCTAGTACCGATGCGGGGCTGAAGAACTTTCATCACACGAGTACGGCAATGAAGATGTGGGAATATGTGAGGTTCCAGAGTAACAAATAATAGCACCTATACTGGTCCCGCCTGGCTCTCCCTTGCAATATTTACCTTCATATTAGTGATTCTGATGGTTACAATCTCTACGTTTGGCAGTTCTTTAGTACATCTACCAACAGCTATTTCCGCAGACTACCTAACGTTTACATATTTTCTTCAATTCTATGTTATTTTGGGATGTCCTTAAACAACTTAACTACCTCGTCATGAGTGAAAATGATGTAAGCAGCCTCATCTCGTCCCTGCAAGTTACAGCATTTTATCCTTCTGATGGCGTCAGACACAACTCGTGCTACCATAAAGGCACCACAAACATAGATATATATATTCAAATACAAAGCTTTCTCATGAACAAATCAACAATTCATTTAGTAAATCTGGTGATCGTAGAAGATTATAAGAATAATCTTTAAACAAGGCATCCAAGGATGCATAAGATGATTAAAGATTAATTTCCACACCCACCTTCTATAGCTGATGTTGTAGAGTGAGAGAGACGCAGGGGCCAGGGGAAGGACGGCTGTTCTAAAGTGTTAAGTTGCCATGTTCAATTTATTTTTCACTACTATCAGTTATCTTAAACTAGATTAATAATTTCAGAATATCTCGATAAAAAATAGATTTTCACTGTTAAGTCTTCGTGAGCTTTTCAATACTTCTTTATATGAAAAATAATATTTCACAAATATTTGTAGTATCATTTAACACGACCGAAGCTCAATATATCCTTGTACAATAAAAGGAAAGTAATTTTTCAAGAATAGGAATTTTTCGAGAAAGTTTACTCTTTCTTTAAAATAAATATATATCTGTATATTAAAATGAATTACTTTTTGCATATAATGCCCTATTATTTGAAAAGAATGCAGTCAAATCTCCTCCACATAACTAGTAATTATGGCGGTCTCGATATAAACAAATTACGAACAACTATAGTCAAGACGAATGAACAAGGAAATAACTAAGAAGGAAATATAAGTAGTAGGAAGTCAAGCAACTCCAAACAAACGCATAACAAAGACGGGTGAAGGGGAGAGGGTTATCATATGACAATACTGTATAATCATGGAAAATAATTGGAATGCAGCTGCGTTAAGGTAAAGATTTGACTTTAAACAGTTTGTAAATTTAAGTCATTTAATTTGTAAAGGATAAAAATATAATCTAGGGATATGCTATTGTTATAATTATTTCATATGGAATGATTGTTCTTTATTGACAGGTTCATGAATAACTTTATACTGTAGTGGACATTTGCATTAAATAAAGCAAACAGCACTTAGGCACCTGTTGCTCTAGCAATAGGGTTGGTTTGATAGGTTTAACAAATGTCAGATTCTATTTTACCTAATGTTATCCGTAACGCTGTCGGTGATGACTGCTGCTGCTGCTAATTTTCTGAGGAGTTTAAGGCTATGATGATAGCTCAAGGATGTACATCTCAGGAAGTTTCCAGTACCAATAAAATTGGCTTGCATTGGATGTGTAAGCCAATCAAGACTTGTGTACATATCTTAGGAGGGAAAAGTTGTTCCAATCTCTAAGGTGACAACAGATTGGTCGTAACTTTTGTTATTCGTACAATGCTGCACAGAATTTTATAATTACCCAGGATTTCTGAGCAAAGCAGTTGACCCTGACAGTTTTGGAAGGTCTCTGTCCTAACACCCAGTGGTGCTAGCACCTCAGTAACCCCACCAGCACACACTTTTGCTCTGTGACTCTGGGTTGCCGCACCAGCACCCATTAGCCCATCTAAGCAGCCCTCTTTTTCACTTAATGTATCTGTGCTACTACGTAATGATAACCTTGTCAAACCTACACCACCCTATCTTCATGCAACTTGTAATTCCTTACACTTACCTGTCATCAGACTGTCTTCACACAGAAACCAGTAGAATGCATTGATGGGTACAGTATACTAGTTTATAATGTTCATTCAACAGTATTCACAGTATTTTGATATTTAATTTCTATTGTATACATGACATGCTTCTGATTCTTATTTAAAGGGATGAGATAGGCGTGACGCAATCCACTTATATGTTATAAAAGTGTCGTTTGTCCTTGGACAATCGGTTTAACCTTGACGTTTGTCTCTATTAAGTTAGCTATAGCTCTTTCAGAGGTCTTCTTCTTCTCAC
>JAUTYZ010002041.1:0-13159 GCA_032273725.1 Panulirus interruptus | reverse complement strand
TGTTACCCTACCTGCTCTCTGCATGTAGAGAAGTCAGAGAAGGTCGCTTGTTGTTCATGTCAAGGCTATAAATTACGACAGTGGGTAAAGTGGCAGTGAGGCCATGTAAGTATGATTTCATTGCAACCATCATAGGGCTATAGAAGATGATTTAGATACTCTCTTTGTCTTCCCATTAACTCCTCGCATCCCCTTAAAGATTGACAAAGGGTGTAAAATGGAACTCAATCACAGAGCACTATGCATGCCTCCATTCCTATACAAAATCTTATTATCTGGATGACAATACACCAGCATATACTTGCATGCAGATGTCTACCAGAAGCAAACTGTATCTAAATGATGGAAAGTCAGGGCTGTAAATATGTGCAGAGATATTATTTTGATAGGCCACAGAACCAAATTCACTCTGGTTATGGCTAAACAGAAAATTCTGAAATTTTTATGTTTAACCTTTAGTGCCATTTCACATGTGTTTACCTCTTTTGACTGATTCACAACAACTCTGCATGAACAAATAACTGAAATGATTTTGAGAAAAGTCACTTAGTTACTGTGAAATTATGTTAGCAGTAAGTATTATGGAGTAGAGAATAGCATGGATATTACAACATATTAAATACAGACACACTACACATCTTCCCACTTACAACACACTCATCAAAATTACAACAAAAACAGAATGCAATAATAGGAATAATCTAATTTGTCATGAACTTTATGAACAATGCACTGTGTACTGTACTCTATACACAAGATATGAATATAACACTGTACGTCACATCATTCACAATGTATAAGCATTACACTCTTTACTAGTATGCCTTACATGCAGCATAAATATTACACTATGTGCTATACACAATACACAAGACAATATGAAAAATGTAGCTTAGACTACAGAATACAAAAATATGCATATACGAAGCACAACATACTCAGTATACATTACAGAACATACCTGAAATAAACATGATACTTACAGAACAAAAAAAGCTCCAGTACGACATACTCAGTATAACATCAGAAATAAAACAGTGTTGGTAGTGTGCCTTGCACAATATAACATATTAAAAACATTGTATAGCAAACATAGGGTACCGGAGAGAATTTAGTGTAAACAGGTATTACAAAAGCAGTACAGGACACTATACAATATATACAATATATATACAATATATACACATATACTTGATAGAGAATACAATATTTGTACATTGCTGTAATTGTAAACATTGCTGAGCACAATATACATCACAATATGCACAGATGGTCAGCATAAAATAAAAAAAAGTATAAAGGTCGCAGTACAAAACACTACATCGTCCACAACACTTACTCAGAAAATATGTGTACGAACAATTTGATTTTCATAATATTTTGTATGCCTAGAGGCTCAAGGCTCAGCATGACAGTTCCCAAACCACGGGAGACTATCACGCCTGATGAAGAGAGTTAGGCCTTATAGTTCATGCCCAAAACTGTAGAAAAGATGTGCACACCACACTGTTACTCTCAAAAATGTGGTCATGCTGTGATGGAGTAAATATTCATCATTATTCTTACATACTTTTGCTACAGATTCACTACCGGCAGCATGTGTAGATTGATACAAACACTGGGCTGTTAGAAATAGTAAAAATTTTCGTAAGTGCACAGATATAATTGAATATATCTGCACCAGCAAATATAAACTGAGAAGAGATGTGTTTCCTCCATAAGGAATGTAGCTTTAACTATCATATGATGGTTAGGTAAGTGAACAGATGCTCATCAACACAACCTTTTATTATTCTACTCTTTATATGTATTTACTTTCTATCCTACATGTACTAACCTAAGTTGTTTTCCACAGGCACTGTGATGGTGGCAGATGTGGAGAATCAGAAGACACCTCTCGTGTCTGCCATGGAGATGCGTGTCCTAAAAGCTGACTCTGTTAATACCTTGCTGGAGCACGATGATGATGGAGGTTTGCGTAAATTGCTTCAAGAATGGTCACCAGCACATGTTTGGCGACCAGAGCCCAATCATGAACAATCAGCACATGTTACTACCTCACTCCATGTTGCTGCAAAGAAGGGTGCTTTAAAATGTTTGAAAGTTTTGTTGGATGCTAATCCCCCAAATGATGTTCTTAATGCCCCTGATCAAGATGGAAGAACACCATTGTTGGTGGCAGTGCAAGAAACACAACCTAGAGTTGTTAAGATGCTCTGTGAAGCTGGAGCTCATGTTAATGCACGGAATGATAAAGGTCAGAGTGCCCTACATCTTTTAACTTTTGCAGTATCAAAAGGGCTTAAACCTGAGAACACTTTGCAAGAAATTGCAGAGGTACTTTTATCCCAGCAGGATATTGATCTGGAATCTCATGCACCGCTGACACCACTTGCAGTGGCTGCTTCTAGGTTACCTCCAGGGGATGGAGCTCCCAGAAGTGGTGGGCTTATCAAATTATGCAGAGATCTAGTGAAAGCTGGTGCTTCTCTTGAGGAAGATGGGGGAGATGGTACTATTGAGGAGGTTCTGCAACAAAAGCAAGCCCTTCCTGCAATTCTGATGGGTGGTGAACGTAAGTCAGCCCCTAAAAGGCCTGCAGCATCAGAATTCTTGGATATGATATTATTGGGAAACAGTGTGCAGGATGTGCAAGCATTTCTGAAGAAGAAATCAACTGAAGATGCCCATGATGCAGCTAATTGTCGACTTGGGAAACAAACTTTACTTTTCCATGCAGTTGACATCAGTAACGAATTGTTAGTAAAATTATTGATCAAGGCTGGTGCTAGTCCCTGGACAAATGAAATAACAAATGAACTGCCTATTCATCGTGCTGCTTCCCGTGGACATTTAAATATTTTTAATCTGCTTATTGATCACATGAAAGCTGGCAAGAAGTCAGTTGATCTTCAGGAATATAGTTTCAGCCTTATCCAGAAACTTATAGAAAGTAGTAAGAAGGTGAAAGGAGCTTCTCCTGATGTAAGTCATTCAGGATGTTTACACAGGTTAATGGAAGGTGATGTTATTATGAACTTTAACCAGGAATGGATGGATCAGAGTACATTGCATGTGGCTGCATCATTTAATACTCAAGAGGCAATATGTGAAGAAATGATTTGTAGTATAAAAGGGTGTATGATACAAATGAAAGGAATGGGGCTTCATAAGTTTAGAACTCCTCCAGTTATTGCATGAATGGGTCATAGAAAATTATTAATCTCATACTAGTGTCAACTTACTAGTATTTGATAGATTGAAATTTTTATTGCAATGTGATTTTTACTGGTAGTGCAAGCCATAATCAGAACTTTTTTCCTTTGAGATTTCAGATTATACCAAGAGAAGTAGTAAAACGCACATTTTTATGATTTGTGCTACACGAGTAAATTCATACACCGGCAGGATATTTTTCTATTTAAATTTTCTTCTTCCCTCTTCTTCCTTTTGCTTTCTTTGAGAATACCTCAATCCATACCAAAGCAATTCATCATCCATTTTATGATCAATACTGTAACATTATTGATTTTATTGTGAATACAGTAACATACTGATTTTATTGTTCAGTTCATTTCATCCAGTCAGATGTAATGAAAGCATTTTATGTTTGTAGTTGGCATGAATAGAGACATTGGTCTCATTTGACAAATCATCTTAGCATGGAGAGTGGAAAAGAGTGATTGGCTGCATTGATTTTATGTTGGCTGTCTGGCTTAGTCACAAAATGTGATTGTATGTTATTAACTGAACAGCGCAGCATTTTGGGTCAACTATATTTAATGTGCTTTCCTTCTGCAGGCAAACATTTTAAGGTAAAGTATAGACAAAACACACATATACTGCTCCTTTTGCTTGAAAATGAAGTAATATTTATTGAGCTACAACTGTATAGTGTTATGGTTCATCTGATTGGTTGGCATTACTGTGTTTTGTTTTAACCATTTTGCTTTGCGTGTCCATTAATCATGTTCTTTGGAACATCAGGTATGTTTCCTGAATGACAGACATTCAGTTGAAAAGCTTGTCTAGATAATTTAAGATATCTGTAAATCCATAATTTGCAGAATGAGACTTCAAGTGAAGCAGGAGCAGAGGTGGTGGATGCTGGACGAGGAATTGTGTCACGTGGAGATTCAGGCCACAGTGACCAGTCAGAGTCATCTCGCTCAACCCTTGAGTCATCCACAAATACTCCAGACAATGAAAACCAGGACCTTCCTGCTACACCAGATGTGTAAGTAGTATATGCATTGCACTAAAGTGCAGAGTTTGTATGTTGTAAGATTGGGATTTGCTATTCCTTGATAAGGATATTAGTCCATGACTGAACCCGTGAACATAAAAAAGAAAAGATAAAGGATAAGTTACAGTAAGATCTATTATAACTTGGATATATAGGGATTTGAGAGTATGTGGAAAGAAAGGGTGGTGTTATTGATAGATGGGTATGTTTGATGGTTTAGTAGTCCCATCAGATTTGTATGGGTGCATGTCATGGGTCCTAAATGGAAAACATGGAAGAGGGTGGATGTATTGGAAATGAAACATGTAAGTAATAGTGATGTGAGGAGGGTTAACCGTTTAAAGGATGTCATTGTAAGAGATGGTTGTGGTAGTTAGTTGATTATGATTAAGAGAGCTGAGCAGGGAATGCTGAAATAGTTTGGACAAGTGGAAATGATGAGTGAAGAGAGACTGACTAAGAGGATTTATGTCAGAAGTGGAAGGAACAAGGGAAAGGGAGGAAAGAAGAGGTGAACAAAAAGAGACGGAGTGAGTATTTTAAATGACTGTGGAGTGTGTTAGATGATAAGATGCAAATGTTGGGTCTCTGGGACATGGAGGTAAGCAGAACGTGAGAGTCATGAAAAATAGGTTCAGTCCATTGATAGCCTGTTGTCCCCTGTATCCCACATCCTTGCAGTTCAATTTGTTCCATGCATACCCTACCCCCTTCTGAATGTTCAAACCCCAACACCTCAAAGTCCATTTCACTCTTATCTTTCCATCTCTCCATGGTCTCTCCTTTACATTAGTCTTTCTTCAGTTATCCTTTCCAATTTTCTTAACCATTTCAGCACACCCTGGTCAGCTCTCTCAATCATACTGCACTTACTACCACACCTCTCTCTTGCACTGTTATTCCATACACAATCAACCCACCTTACACCATATATTGTGACTAGGCATTTTATTTCCAACACATCCACCCTCTTCCATACTTTTCCAAGACTCATATCCATACAATGCTGTTGGGACTACCATATCTTCACACATACCCATCTTTGCCCAAACAGACACTGACCTCTTTTACACACTCCTCAGGACCATAGCCCCCTTTCCCACCCAGTGATTCACTTCAGCTTCATTAGTTTCATCTGGGGATGTGAGAGCCCTGGGCCCTGGGGCAAACAACCTTTTATAGGAGGGGGCACTGCAGTGTTCTTAGGGGCCCTTTCTCTTTCTTTTTAACTTTTTTAAGAACCTACAATGAAGGGTGAGAACGAGCTCATAAGCAAAGCAGAACGAATGTAGTGTATTGTGTGATGATGAAGTTAGGACGAGGGTTTTTGATTTACGTTTAACGTGGGATTAAGTGGGACTTGAAACAGAGAGGAACTTGGATCCAGGCCCCTTGATAGACCCTGGGCTCCAGGGCAGCATGCTTACATGCCTCCCCATCAGACATGCTTTCATCCACTACCAAGGTATTTACAGCACTCCATTTCCTCCAGATCATCCTCAATTAGACTTACTTTCAAACTGTCCTGCCTCATCTCCTTGCTGCACCTCATTAACTTACTTTTGTTTACATTCACTCTCAACTTTCCCCTTTCACACATTTCCGAAACTCTTACACCTTCTTCTGGGGTTTCTGTCTTGAATCTCCTATAGTGCTGTGTCATATGCAAACAGCAACTGATTCACCTCGAATGCCCCCAATTCCCAATATGCAGTAGACTTGCCCTAAACATCATACCCAGCCCATCCTGTCTTGCTCCTCTGCTACACTTCGTTACCTTATTTTTATTCACATAAACTCTCCTTCCTCCTTTCACACACTCTCCCAAGTTGTGTCACAAACTTGTGGAGTTTCTCTCTTGAGTTTGCTGCCAGGGCTATGTCATCTGCACACAGCAATTGATTAAACTCCTCCGTTCAGTGGTTGTCAAGTTGCACTCCTCTGACCCAGGTAGCTGTCTTTTCTTTCTGCCATACCCACACATGGACTTCTGTGGTATTCTTTCCACAAACATACAATCTCTCCTTGTCACACATAACACTTGACAAACACTTAACCCACGCAACTCATTCTTCATAACTCTAGATTTTTCTGTAGTGAATGCTATGTGTACCCTTGCGTTTTGGCAAAATGTGAGGAGCAATAGATAGAAATAGTAGGTAGGAACATTAGACAGGAGCATTGGGTAAAAGTAGTAGGTTGGAACATTAAGTAGAAGTATTTGGTAGGAACATAAGGTAGGAGCCTCTGGAAACATTGCACTAGAGTTGTCCTCTGCCAGTGGCCTGTTAAGGGTGAGGCACTAAATGGCTAAGAAGTGACACTGGAGTTCATCAGTTATGGAGACTCTTTCGCCGTGGGCACCCCCTTCAGGGAGTTCCTGAAGGGAATGGGCATCAGAGATATAGATAGATAGAACTCCTCACTTCGCTTAGCAACTTTCCTCTTACAATATATGTTCAAAACACCTTCCACAAGACCCCTATCTCTTCTTTGTTATATTGTTTCTCTAGTTCCATAAATGACACATGCAAATCCCTCTCTTTCTCCAAGTATATCTGACACAAATATTTATTTCAAAGCAAACACTTGGTCCACACATCCTCTACCTCTCCTGAAGCCACTTTGCTTCTTCCAAGTCTGATGCTCTGTGCATGTTGCCACCCACTCAGTCACCATGCTCCTATACACCATACCTGGTAGATTCAACAGATATACTTTTGGAATTTGAGCATTTGCTTTTGTTCTTCTTGCCTGTATAGGGTAGCAAAATAAAGGCATTCTGCTAGTCTTCATACAGCTCACTTTGAAACATAGATAACTGAAAAGCCTGACTAACCAATGAACAATACTGTCACTCCCTTTATTGAGAAACATTGACTGCATTTACATCAACTCTTGCTGCTTTGCCACACATTATCTTATGCAAGGCCTTTACCTCATCTTTTCTCCCCACTAAACCATTTGCCATGACTCTCACTTCACGAACCACCTCATCCCAGGCACACCACATCTGCCACCTGATCCTCTAACATGGGCTCACAAACTGTGGGTCACGGGATGACTCCAAAAATTACACAAGAATTTTTGTAATAAGCTCACATATTTGCTCTGTAGTGGAAAGTGTTTGTTAGTAGTAGTAGTTAACCTTGATTGATACTGCAGGGTGATAGACTGTGGTGGACATTACCAAGGGAGTGTATTTTGAAAATCTGTATATCCAGTTGGGAGGCTAGTCGTAGATAGAAAGATGATAAATAGCTTTAAGGGGTGTGCTGCGATGATACAGTTTCTCTTATAATGGGTCGCAGTTAGACAGAGGGGGAGATTGTTAAATGTTAAGCTATGGTGGGTTTGGGAAAAAGGAACTCCCCACTAAGTGGGTCATGGTTCAAAAAGATTTGAGAACCCCTGTTCTAATGCATTCAGCAGTCCTTTAAAATACTCATTTCATCTCATTTTCACTTCTGCTTTGCCTGTGAGAACTTTCCCATCTGCTCTCCTCACTGATGCTCCCATTGTTCTGTTGTTTCTCTCGCACAGTTCACCTCCTTCCTAAGCATTTTCTTGGTGTCCTTGAAGTTTGCCAATGCTGTTTCATTCCATTTCTAAATTGCCCTCTTTTTCAGTTTCTTCACTTTTCTCTTGACCTCATTCTACTCCTTCTTGTACATCTCTCAGTCACTTGCACTTCTTCCTTGGAGATAACATAACTTGCATTCATCATTTCCATTTTCACTCCACCCACCCTGCCCTGCCCTGCCCAGCACATCCAAGCTATAACTTTTAAACTTCTCCACAAGCTCCCTCCTTTTCCTCTCACCAGTCATCCCATTTACATTCGCACCAAACACTACTCATTTCTCTTCACTAGCAAAATAACTTCCTCATCCCACCACTTGCCAATCACTAGCAAACTAATTTTCTACTACCCTTTCTAATACACCCGCATATAACTTTTTGCATGCCTCACAACACACCCTCACATATGTC
Source organism: Panulirus interruptus (assembly GCA_032273725.1). Taxonomy (NCBI): domain Eukaryota; kingdom Metazoa; phylum Arthropoda; class Malacostraca; order Decapoda; family Palinuridae; genus Panulirus; species Panulirus interruptus. The sequence continues at coordinate 4,920 of JAUTYZ010002041.1, read as the reverse complement.
ACTGCTTCTCTAAATATTCCCCACTCTTAGCCCACTCCCCTTTTTTCATTTACACTTACCTTATGCCAGTCTTCACTTATTCTATCTTGGTATTACTGCTCAAAAATCTTTTTTCAAAGCTCAATCACTTTCAGTACCATCTACTCATATCATTTCCTCTTTTCCTAAAACTACTACAATGTTTCAGACTCACTTCCATCAAGAAATGATGAGACATCCTCCCAGTTGCTCCTTTCAGCACATTCACATCCAACAGTCTTCCTCTTTCATGCCTGTCAGTTGGTATGTACATTAACTAATAATGCCCATTGACCTCAACCCAACTCGCCCACATGTGTCTTTCTTTCTTTCATACATGTACGCTATTTCCTTCTTGGGTGAGTTATTATCCAGAACAGATGACTAAGCCTTAGAAGAAAAATAAATCCTCATTTGGCCCATGCCTTCTTTTAGAAAGGAGTACAGGAGATGATTTCCAACTGCCCTTCTCCTGCCCTTCTTAGTTGCCTTCTGTGACTTGCAGGAGATATGTGGGCAGTGTTCTTTCCCTCCTATCTCCAGGGATGTACTTATGTATGCACCTTTTTTAAACCGAGTCTTCCCAACCACCAATTATTTTCCAGCACACAGCTTGAAAAGCTGCTAACCATTTTCATGGAGATTAGGTACCCCATGGCCCCCATTATACCTCAATTGCCACATCATCTAGTTTACCATTCAAACCATCCACCACTAAGACTTGATCCTTTGCTTCAAAATTGCTGAAGCACTCACTCAACTCCCAAAAGACGTGCCTTTCATCCTTACTCCTTTTGGTACCAAGTGTGTAAGCAGTGACAGTCATCCATCTCTCTGAATCTGCTTTCATTCTCAATCATATTAGTCATGAATTCACTTCCTGACATTCTTTAACACATTCCCATAACTCCTTCATTAGAAGTGCCACCCCTTCCTTTGCTTTTATGCTTTTACTATAACTAGGCTTTATTCGTTGGACCTTTCCAAACTGGTCTACCCTTTCCCTTGCCTGTAATTTCACTTAGATTCATAATATCCTGGTTGTTACATCAACATACATTCAGACTTCCAAGTGTCAACCATAGAGGAATACTCATCGCTTGGCTCCTTTTCCCTTCTTCAGAAATTGAGTTATTGATATTACTACTTAGTTTCTCATCCATAATGATAGTACTCTGCACTAGTGACTTTAGAGACATGCTTTTCGATGTGGAGATCTAACAAATTGATATTCAATACAATGTTCTGAAAGCAGTTTACTTTTATCTGAAGACCTACACTAAGCTGATCTTCTCAGTTTTGAATATGTGAATTCAACTGGAGTGTATTATAATCATTTAGGAATGCTGGTAAATTGGAAGGAGGCCCTGTATGTCAGAGCACCCCAGAATCATCGCAGACAGAGAGTGAAGATGTGTCTCCCCAAGTTCAGAGAAGAAGACGTCTCCATTCCCATTCAAGAGAGTCTCTTCCACGATTTTCTATATCTGGGGAAGAAGACTGGTTAAGGTATGCATCATACTGTATCTTATATTCCAATGAAAGATTTTTAATTTCACTCTTGTTCATCCTTTCTCACATTGGCGAGGTAGCACCAGGAATATAGAAAAAAAAAGCTGCACTCACTCACATCCATTCTCTAGCTGTCATGTGTATTGCACCCAAAACACTTGGGATAACATTTAAGCCTTTATCATCCCATTTATTGTTACATGCTGTTGAATCATATAGATATACTAAAATTTAACAAAATGCCAATAATCAAAAGAATGCTTTCTTTCCTTCTCATTTTTTGCTGTTTTCTGCATTAGCAAGGTAGCACTAGGAACAGACAAAGAAAAGGCCTCATTTGCTCATGTCCATTCTCTAGCTGCCGTGTGTAATGCACCGAAACCACAACTCCCTGTCCACAACCAGGCCCCACAGACTTCTCTGCAGTTTCCCCCAGCCACTTAATATGCCCTGGTTCAATCCATTGACAGCATTTCACCCCCTGTATACCAAATCCCTCCAGGTCACTCTTTTCCTTGTAGTAAGGAGAAATAAATAGGTAAAGTAAAGTAAGAGGAAGTATGAAAATATATAGAAATTAGGAATGACAGACTTAGAACAATAGTCTTTATTTCAGAAATGATTAGTAGACAATTCAGGTAGTGTTGCAGCATAATTGTGAGTAAAAAAGGCAGTATCATTACTTTTTCTGTGAAGTATTGTATGAATGATGAAGACTTACTGGTGTAATACTAAATAGAAACTGAATGCATATTATTTTCTAACTCCTCATACATTTACATTTTGAAGAACTGTGTTCCCGGCCTCAAACATACAGGCTGGTAAAGGGGCAGAGATGCCTAATTCCCTAGGGTAAATTTGCTTCCCCTGCAGTAACTTGTTAGCCATATGCAAGAGGACAGTGAACTTTGAAATTTGAATGACCACTATGATATTGGTTAAGATTCAGAAATTCAGTTCTCTGAATAATTCATGACTTTGGATGGAAGTTTTCATATTCAAAATAGTAAGCAACTGTAGTCAAATCTTGAGACTACTGCAAATATACTAAGATAGATTGAATACATAATATTGAGATTAGTTGATTGGACTCCAAGGTAGATATGGAAGCCTCATAGCAAGCAGTATGTGTATCTTTTTTACTCTTACATCTTTTCGTGTATCTGTTCAGTTTCTTGCAACCTTACTAGCTTTCCATTCATATAAATTATTAGATCAGTTTGGATATGTAAATCAATTGATAGATATTTCTTTTAGCAACTTGACCGTTCAGAGGTCAGAAGGAATAAAAGACCATTGGTGAGTAAGTTTAGTAGATCATGGACATGGTAGTTTGCTCTTCCCTAGCATGGAAGGTGGGAGCCTGAGAGAACTGTCCCCAGTTGACGAGAAACCAGGAGCCTCAGAACGTTTGTCTACACCTCGAGTCAACATCCCACCTGCTTCACCAGCATTCATGCATAGAGCTCGTCAGGTGATCAAGAGTGCATCAGCTTCTGGGTTATCGTTAATGATCCCCACAGGTAAATTGTATATGATTTTTATACGTAGTTAGAAGAGTAGATTAGAAGTGATTTTATCCTTCATATCTGAGGAATAGGGCATTGTATATCAGTTTTGTCTTACCAGCATGGACCTCGCCCTGCAACTACTTTCCTGTATCAAAGAGGGCCCACACTCCCGTGCTCCTGTGCAGATGGTAACCTCAAGGTGTTCACAGCCACTGTACCAGACCACGCATCAAAGCCAAACATCATTTCTGAAAACACACATCAGAGATAGTGTAACTTATGAATGTCTGGGGAGTATAGTTTCAGATGATTGTATGTCTGGTGGATTGGAGTTTGACCCTTTCATTGTTTCCGAAGAGGCTCCTTTTTCTTGCACATTAAACAAATTTCCAAAATCTTTTTTCTCTCACAGAGTATCTATATCATATATTATTGAAGAAAATACCCCCCAAAATAGTATACTTTTTGCTGAATTAGTCTGGGAGGGTGTTGAGTGGATGTGATATGTTCCTGATTAGCAACATGGATGCCAATTATTTGTGTATGTGATGATTATGTTTTTTTAGGTGCACTCTCTCTCTCTCTCTCTCTCTCTTTGTCCCCGCCAGCAAACTAGATTTTAGAGAGCACATTGAGAAGATAATGCTGTCAAGTGATGAGTGGTATGATTCTCAGAACTTTTACTGGTATGATTCTCAGAACTTTCATTACACAACGGAAATTTACTCATGAGAATGTTTGATGTATGTATAAGAAGCAAAATTTATCATAAGAAGTAAAATATATAAAACAGGAAATGGCAATCAGGTATGAAAAAAGCAAAATATATAAAACAAGAAATGGCAATCAGGTACGAAATTTTTTTTTATTTATTAATATGAGAGAGCAGAAGAGAGTTGGCTGAAATGGTTTGAACTTATGGATAGAATGAGTGAGGAGAAGTTGACAAAGAGGTTATATGTGTCAAAAGTGATGGAGAAAAGAAGGGGGAAACTATACTGGAGATGGAAGGGTTGAATGAAAAATATTTTGAGTGGTTGGGGCCTGAACATGCAGGAGGGAAAGTGTGCACATGATAGGGTGAATTGGAATGTTGTGGTATACAGGGGGCAACATAGTCAGTGGAAACCAGAGCATGTGACACAGCCAGGATAAACCATGGAAAGGTCTGTGGGCTTGGTTATGGACAGGGGGCTTTTGTGTCGATGTATTGCACATGATAGCTAGAGAATGGATGTTAGTGAATGCAGATAAGTATAAAAAATTTTGAGAGGCTAAAGGCTTCTATAGAGCATCAGATTGGGGAGGAACAGTGTGGTTTAAGGAGTGGTAGCATATGTGTGGATTAGATGTTTGCTTTAAAGAATGTGTGTGAGAACTACTTAGAGAAACAGAAGGATTTGAATGTAGAATTTATGGATTTTTGGAAAGTATGTTATAGGGTGGATAGAGATGCCTTACAGAAGGTCTTACGAATATATGGTTTGGGAGGAAAGCTAGTAGAAGCAGTCAGAAGTTTTTATTAAGATTGTATGGCATTTGTGTGAATAAGTAGAGAGGAGGATGAGTGGTTCCAGGTGAAGGTGGGTCAGTGACAGGGATGTGTGACGCCACCATGTTTTATTTGTTTATCCGTGGGGTTGTGAGGGAGGTAAATGCAAGGGTCTTGGAGAGAGAGGGGTAAATGTGCAGTCTGTAGGTAGTAAGAGGGCCTGGAAAGTTAGTTTTTGTTTGTTGAGTACTCAGCACTTGGAGATTCGAAAGAAAAACTGCACAAGTTGGTATCTGAGTTTGGGAGAGTGTGTGAAAGGTGGAAGTTGAGAGTTAATGTGAACGAAAGCAAGGTTATTATGTTTAGCAGAGCAGAGGGACAGGTTAA
>JAUTYZ010001930.1:0-13160 GCA_032273725.1 Panulirus interruptus | reverse complement strand
CTTCTAGATTGGCCATTTCCTGAGATAATTCTTCTGTTGAATAACCATGAAGAAGGGCCTCACTGGCCTCCTGTGTAGACAATAATGTTGTGTAAACAAAGATTATACTGCAAGAAGTTAGCAGGTATGACATCTTTCTTTTGATGATCTTGGCAGCTCTACCTTTCACAGTTAAGTTTAGAAACAACAAATATTACCATCATAATTGTATTACTCATCAAATGCATTATCAAAACAGAAGCTGAAAATGGATGCTTCTTACCTCATGTTCAGGTAAAGAGTCAACACGCATAGAGGGACCCACCCAGCGTCCAGATGGTCCACCTGGCCCTGCACTGCTTGCCATACCAGAAGATCCAGGAACTAAAGACTTCTTGAAGGGACTCGTCACTCCTTGAGGTCGCACAGCAACTATAAGTCAAAACACCAGTGAATTTCAAAGAAAGGTAAAGGGAAACGATAATGGATACTTAAAAAGAGATATAAGAGTATGTCCCTACGATTACCTATGATGAGATTTTGCCAAAAATCAGGGCTAGCACACCCTCCATCACCATTTCTCTACCACTCCTATGGGATATCTATACGTTAACTTGAAACTTACACCACAGCCATACAAGGTAAGTTGGCTTGCATCTTTTTTATGTATCCTAAAAGCATTTCTTTCACTTTATAATGGTAAACAGAAAATTTAAGACCTCGTTTTTTTCTGTCCATATTGCAATCAACTTTCAGGAAGTCAACTAGCTAGCATTTAGAGGTTAGTTAAGTACTTACAAATATTCTGCTTGCCCCATTCCTCTTTGAACATTTGGAACAGTCTATCTATCTTTCTATATTTCTGATGCCTATCCCCTCCAGGAACTCCCTGAAGGGGGTGGCCACAGCAACAGAGTCTCCATAGCTGATGAACTCCAGTGCTGCTTCTTAGCCTTTAGTGCCTCATCCTTAACAGGCCACCGGCAGAGGGCAACTTTAGCGCAGCATTTTCAGAGGCTCCTACCTAATGTTCCTAAAGACTCCTTCTACCTACCAATGTGTTTAGGCTGGGGTGTAGTGGGAGCAGACTGTGGTGGTGCTGGTACACTGAAGCTTCTTAGGGGATTGCCTGACCGCTTCCCCAAGGTGTTGCTTCCTTCACCATTCACAGCACTGGAAATTTTAAAAAATACTTTTAAATATTCATCTAGCTGTCTACCTACCATTTTTTTTACTCCATTCCTTATTTCATTGGGTGGATGAGGTAAATAAAGTCTTTGAAATAAATCATACACATCCTCACCCAAACCTGCTCTTAATTGCAACATGAACTTATACACCTCTAAAAGCACTTCATACTTTCCCATTAGCACACCAAAGTTGATTCATCGTTTGAGACCAACATCCTTATCATTCACGCCTCTTCTAAAGAATCGTTCCTCTAGCACATTTCTCTGAAATATCCTTCGCCCTAATCCAATCTCTCGCCCTATCTATCCTTCTCTTTTGCAGTCTACCTCCTCCTTGTACATACATAAGTACATACATTTTTTTTCATACTTGATCGCCGTTTCCCACGTTAGCGAGGTAGCGTCAGGAACAGACAAAGAAAGGCCGCATCCGCTCATATCCATTCTCTTGTTGTCATGTGTAATACACCAAAACATACATACACACACACACATTTATCATCTATTTCATCTTTTATTATACTTGATCACCATTTCCTGCGTTAGCGAGGTAGCGCCAGGAAACAGACGAAGAAAGACCCATCCACTCATATACACACACATATATATACACGCAAATACACGTACATATACATATCAACATATACATATATACATACATATATACACATGTACATATTCATAGGTGCTCGCCTTCATTCATTCCCAGTGCCACCCCGCCCCACAGGAAACAGCATCGCCACCCCCTGCGTCAGTGAGGTAGTGCCAGGAAACAAACGAAAAAAGGCCACATCCGCTCACACTCAGGCGGTTATATATATATATAAATATAATTCTTTTAACTTTTCAGGGCTATATATTCCACACTCTTTACCCTTCACTAATTCATAATTTTTGATAGATTTAGCTTCTTTCAAATTTCCATGCTCTATCTCTTCTCCCACATCCTATGTATTTATTCATTTATCTATAACTACCCTAGGAATCCTTTTCTAGGAGCTCCTGCTGCTCCAAGGCAGCACTAATCCCAGTAGCAGGAAAATGATGGACTCCTTTAGAGTGAGAAGTTCTTTTACGAGATTGTACTCCCTTTTATCATCAAATGATGATATAGCCTGGCCGAAGGTGAATTTTCACATGCAGTGTAACCACAGGTAGGTGGAGTCGGGTATCACCTCTCACAACCTATATTTCCAGTGCCACACACTTCTGTATCAACTTCTAATGCTGCCTTCTTAAATTACCTTCACATCACCTCAGCTTCACCTTGTACTGTTTTATGTCTCTTCAGTTTTTTATCTTGAACACTGTTACACACTTTCATTCATCAACTCACTTTAACCCTTGTAATTCACTCTCATTTCTAGTCCTGCTACATCTGTAATAAAAGGCTGACACATATTACCACTATATGATAGACATATCCCCTCCTAACCCTCTTCTTGATTGCACCACCCTGTCTTACTTATATTTGCAACATGTGTTTTTGTGAGCATCTTCTTTAAATACTATGGTATTTGCAACTCTCACAATTCTCACATACACCATCTAGAAAAAACTGTGGGTTGCTTCACTGAACAATTTACAGTTCAGCTACTCTTACGCTACACATTTAAAGCCAAACATCATTCATGTTGGCTTACAATTACCTGTACTGTGATGTTCCTGAAGGTCCCCCCAGACCTTCTAAGAGTGGCTGAGGGGGCTGGGGTGGCAAAGGAATGCCATCAAGAGGCATATTACCTGGCCCAAGCACTGCAGACAGACCACTGCTGAAAAAATACAAAAAATTCAGCTCCCATATCCATAAAACAAATAGGGTGTCCTGCACAATCCAGAAGACAGTATGAATACAGTAATAAGTGTTTGGCCCTAGCACATCCTATACCAGTGTTCAGTATGCAGTACTTTATTACTACCCTCCTCCACAGACTCTACACTTCAGTTAAGTTTCTAATATGTGCCTCACCCAGGAAAATAGGGTATCAAGATAGTGTAGTTAAATTTCTAATACGTGCCTCACCTAGGAAGATAAGCTATCAAGATAGTGCATAGGTTCAATCATATCTATTGGATGCTTAGAAACACTAAGCTGCTCCTCTTTCATTACATCAAACCAAGTGCAGTTCGGTATCAATTCATATGATGACTGTGTTAACCTAATATTCAAAGCATGACAATTCCAGAGTAAATGCTATGTATAGGCTGCCTCTGGCTGTTTTATACACAATTTTTATTTTCAATGATATAGAAAACTGATATACTCTTCAGTAAGTTATTTGGTGTGGACACATACAATAAGGAAGAACTTTCTACAATGTGAAAGTTACAGGAAGGATTTCCAGTGTGGAAGGATGTGAAGGGGTAGCATGGATCCAGATATCTGTTCCACGGTTTTCAGCATAACTGTAATATAAAATGGAACTCTCCTTGCACAAAAATGCTTAAGTGTATTGTTTAAAATAATAGATTTGCCATACTATTTGCACCTGTATGGCTATTTTATTTTGATCTGCAGGAAGTCATCCTTCTTACTTTCATCATCTCTGTAAATCGAGTGCCAGCTGAAAACAGCTCCACGCCACTGACTGGCATCACATTAGCCCTTTGCTAGATGTACCACTCATACATCATCTTATCAGTGGAATCAAACTTGGCCTTTTTGATGGTCATAATCAGTATGGCACTAATCTTTGCCTTAGCTGTGTCAGGCTCAATGGTATGCCTAAAGGCCCTTAGGATCTCTGTGGCAACCTGAATATCATACAAAGGTTGTTCTTTGTTTGCTGACAATCTTTTGGTGCCACTTTGTTTTCTAATTTGATGAGAATTTCTAACGTTTCTATTATGACAACATGTACATTTTTCTTGAGTGCCTTCTTTGCTACATGTTTGGGTATGGTCTTGGTACACGAAACACTTTGACAGAGAAAGACCACATTCACACACTGAAAAAGAAAAAATGTTGCACTGAACTAATAAAAATCTACACTAAACAACTAATGCATTAATACTTGGCACATATGTATCACTAATGTCACATTATGGATGAAAATATCAATAAATTTCATGTAATTCTGCCGAAAAAATTTGAAGGATTTACACACATTGAAACACACAGTACGGTTGCAGCATGAGAGGCACCGGAAGGGCTTATGGGAAAGCCACTGGCCGTTCAGATGCCTATTTACAAGCATGAACCAATCAGGGCTCAGTTTTCTAATCGAAAAGCTACACACAGTGGTGAAGAACCCCCTGTCAAAATGTCCATAATCCCAAATGGCATTTTTCTTTTCTGTAACCCTGCATTTAAAATGTTTGGAAGGTATCACTTGAATGTGACAAACTTCTTAGAATTTGCAGAATAGTAGGTCTGTGTTTATTTATTACACTGAAGGCATACGGGCATATTAGCAAGAGAGACCCGGCGTGCACGACAAACCTGTGGCTCACTTCAACTTTGGGCTTTCTGTACTTGAAAAACACTTGTCAATGGGAACATTAAGTCAGCTTTGTTTTACAGCATTGTAACAATGGGTGAATCACTCAACTTCATTTTTTGATTGATTCTAGACATATCTGAAGGTAATGCAGTCCATAAGCAGTGTTATGTGACTTCGATGACTAGATGCCCAACAATCAATGTAAGTTAAAACAGTTGTGGACTAACTAGCAACACTCCAGTATGTCGTCATGCCCACAACCTCCTGCCCCTTCAGCTCTCACATAATCAATCATTCCTTCTCAAGGCAGATAACCTGCCTTCCGATACAAAGGTATACGAACTAATTCCAGCAGCAACTGACCACTGGGTTCTTTTGAGGTTGTTTTTGATACTGGAAGATATCAGAAACACATAGATTAATGTGGTTAGAGTATAAAGGCATGCAGATGATTTAGAGAGAAATACCAGTAACCTTTTTATGTAACTACAGATGTGTAAATAATAACAGTTGTGGATTTGGAGCAAAGTATTTATCAAGTCTATTTTTAAGTGTATTTAAGATGCTGCTTCCAACTACTCTAATTCATAAATCATTTCATTGGTTAACAATCCTAGTAAAGAAAAATTAGTTCACCTTATTTGAAGTAAAACGTTTGCCCACGAATTTGGATCCATAACAATAAGTGAAATCGGAAATATCTAACTTAAGTACCTTGTTACACTGAGATTTTGATAATTTTGAATTTCTGTATTTAATCACATCTCAACCTTCTCCTTTCCAAGCTAAATTATTCTAAGTAGTGGTTTAGGAAAGCAAGAGTGTGAGTACATCTGATTTGTTTGCACTTAGTTGTTTGCACTTAGTTTAGTAGTAGGGAAAATTACAAAGAAAAAGGTGTATTCAGCATTTTTTGAACTTAGAAAAGACATATAATAAAGTGAATATGATAGCTCTCGGAAAAGTCCTGAGTCTATAGAGAGTGCATAAAAAACTTTTAATGCAATTAAGGGCTTCCCTTTTAATGAGAGTAGTGTACACGTGAAAGTGAGTTGAACTATGGGTGAGTGGTCTGAAATAAACATGATTGTGCTACAGTTGTGTGATTGGGCATTATGTGAGATGACCATGAGGTGGTGTGATTAAGGTGTAATACTCAACATGGAGAAACAAAATGGAAGATGTAACAGTTGCTGTATGCAAATGATGGTGTATTGTTTGCTAAATCAGAGGAGAGTTTGATAGACTAGTAGGCTGTCCATGATGTATGTGGGCAGAGGATGCTGAAAGTGAATGTATATATATATATGAATCTTAGTTTTTAAAAGGGATGGAAGATCATTGTGTAATATCAGTTTTCTATAAATTAAGGAGTAAATTCAGTAAGGATGGGCGAAGGTGAAGTTGAAAGCAGAGTCATGCACAGGAGTAAGACAGGAGGTGCACTGAAATAGGAAAAATTTAAGTAAAAGTGTGCAAGAAGCTTGTATGAAGGACTCATTGCCCACACTAAGATATATTTATGCAAAACTCAAATTTATGTAGGTTAGCACAGGTCAGAAATAAGAACAGTAATACAGTTGGCTAACAGTAAGTGCATTAATGAAAATCTTTTAGATGTCATAGATAAAAAGAATGTATAGTTGATGAAGGCATCTAGTTGTACAGAAGAGACGAAGCGGAAAGCAAGAAGAGAGCCTGCTTGCTATTCTATCCTAACTTCAACCATCTAGAATACATACCTAGTTAAAATTAGAAGATAAACTGGCACAAAACCTTATCATAGACCAAAAGACCCTCTGTTCTCTGGTTTTCCTATGAATTCCCAAGTACTTTCTTTTTACCTAATCATCACAAATGTTATGATGAAGTTTCTCCCTGATAGTGAATGATAATTAAACATGGATTTGGCTCTTTTATGAAGGGAAAACCCATAATTTTAAGAACTAATAGTAGATGAAGGACCCTGCTGACAGTATATAAAGAAAAATTTATGGATAAAAGTCTGCTTAATGATTTTGGTAGCATAGACTCCTTCCATACAGATGTAATGAATCCAATCAAATACTGAATGACAAAAATGAAGGCACAATCAAGATTTGTAGCAAGTGAAGCCCTGGTTAGTGATGTAAAAGTTTAATACTAGTGATTTTAACAACACAAAACCTGACTAGAAGCACCTGGATCTGCTGTATGGAAGAAAAACAGGGAGGAATAAATTTTGAGCAAGTGTTGATGAACTCTCCTGGTTGCCACATGTCAGTGAACACGCTAGGACCATTATGACTAAATCACATTTTCACATACTATAGCCCGGAAATGAAAACATTAACAATGGTATTCAAGTTGTAAAGTGTCCACAATAAGGATGATTAGAATATTATGCAGAATTCTTTTCCAAATACTCTGAGTACAGCTGCCATGTAACTTGTATTATGGATGGCTGAGGTATGCAGATTTCTTGAACATAGAGAATTTCCAGGAAATCTTTTACAGACAGAGGAAGAATTATTGTCTGTCATCAGTCAACTATAATAGATGGAATCCTTGAATTAGTGCTAACACTACTGAATTTAGAATCAAATATTAATGATACTTCAAGCGTCATGGTGAAATCTGTATCAAATTTTTTAAGGAGCTGTACTGTCAGCTATGACTAAAAGAGCATGTACCATTTTTGAACAAATTTTCTGATCAGAAGCCGCTGAGTTGTAGATAACATAATGGGAAAAGATATATGGTGACCAATCACTAAATTTACAAATAAGTTTACACATTTTAAGGTAAAATGAAACATTTTCAAAAATACCTGGTGGGATTAGGACTGTATGGATTTTCTGCAGGTGAATTATATCCCTGGCTCGCAGATGAGGAGAACTGTGGCATGGAGTAACCAGGTCGGCCAAGAGTGCCATCGCTGTAGACACTACTTGATGTACTACCACCAACCACTGTAATATGAACAAAAGTTTACTTTAGATGCTTTTCTTTGTTCTTTGGGCAGGATATACTCCTGACACATGCTTCAAAATTAGCTCGGTTTCACAAATAGACTAACATATATCTCACAGTTTAAATAAACCCAACTAAAGCAACCACCATTCAAGCACTTTAAAAATTCACAAAATCAAATCGACAGCTCCCAGATGTGAGCCAGTTATTTAATGACTAACAAAAGATCAAAATATACTGTTCCAACCTTCCTATGCTAGAGGTCACATGTTGCTAACAGACAAGTTCCAAGAAGCAAACTCTATAAAAATTAATACACTATGGAGCTAAGCCTACCAACACGCAACAACAAGGTGAGTGTATGGTAGACATGTAATTTTTAAGTGCATCCTCTCAGAGGATAAATATAGATTTTGGAATTAAAACTTTTCAACACCCAATATAAAAAATGTTACATAAGTTACTCATCTTTACTGCTCTGACATTTTACCTTTTTTTACCTGACATAAAGAAACAATTGCTTCACATCTATTTGACAAAACTGGGATAATTGCTCCCTATGGTGAGCTACTTGAGCACTCCACACTTAAGTTCTTAACATTCAGTAGAGACTTCAGTATACTTCCATTTTTCCTTCCTTGTGAGACTTAACCCTTAATTTAAGCTTTTCCATTACCATCCTTACTAACATGATAAATGAAAATCCTAGCCTACATCTTGCTAACTTAGCTAAAAAGACATTTCTCTGTAGTCGTTACATGCATTTTCACTCCCTTTACCTTCATGCAGTGAAGCAATTACGGCCTACATCCAGTCGTCAGTCACATGACCACTTTTCAGTTTCCATATTTACTTTCCAAACAGTTTTCAACATTTCACTCACCACAAAATCTTTGTACCCTGCCTATCCATTTTTATAAGCATTAGCACTCTTCTCACTTTCTCCTATTCCATTCTCCCCTTTTCCAAATTCTCCTTCAGCAATACACATATATAATACTAAACATCTAAATTAAGGTTTAATACTTAAGAGTTAAATTTCCTTGACATAGTGTTTACTTTCCTTGCACTGCTTAATTTCACAACCTCTGAGTCAACATTAAATTCATCAATTTGTTCTGAAAACATTTTCATTGACTGCCACTTTCCCTCATCTTAGGTGGTTAGTAAGAGTTGCAGTCACATACCACATTCCAACAACATATAGACTCATGTGCCTAAATTTGAAAGAGGCTGCAACTAAACTTTTTGCCAGTTACTCTCTTTCCCGATTACCTTGTCTATAAAGCTATGGCCAAGTAATGAAAAATGGCATTATGCTGTGGATGGTGGATTGTGTGGTGGTCCAGCTGGGGTCAGAGTATCACTATACATGTCTCCAGTCACGATGACACCCTCCTCCAATTCCAAAATACAATCAATCACCTTGTCTTCATAAATGAGGCAGAACAACAAAGACGTTCCAATAATAAGATGATCTCAAGAGAAAAGAAAGGTGGAAAAGAACCCGCAGTATGCTACTAAAACCCTCGATGGACAATCCATTCAAAAGATGACCTAAGAAGAAAACTTAAGGTTGAAAAGAACCCAGTGTACACTGCTGAAGCTCTATGGGTATCTTCAACTTCCTCCTAAGGTGGCAGCTATGTTATAACTAGATTTCCCAAGTTACTACCTGTGATGGCACCAACTCGGAGTTAAGCGCCCCAAGATTCACCTTAAATGGTGCCAACTTTGAAGCACATGGTGCCAACTTTTGAAGCCAAGTGCCCTGAGGTTCACCCCTCATTTGGTACCAACTCTGATAATAGGTGCCCCAAGGTACACCCTCAAGATGATGCCAACTTAAATCAAGGTGCACAAGCTTAACCCTCAAATGACACCAACAATGAGCTAATTCATTACTCTTGTTTACTCTCCAATTTTCAGGACTCTTTTATTAGTTATTAGTTTTAATGTTATGATAATGCGTTTTTCAAAAGTATCATCTTTTTCTCACAGTTCTTTCTTGTTTGTTTGTTTGTCATTTCCTTGATCCTTAAATAACCATATCTTTAATTCCCATATGGCACATCATATTATTCACTCTATAACTTCAAGAAGGATGAGTTTTACTGGAATACAACATAAAGATACTAATTCTAGGTTAATATATGAAGAAGAAAATATACTTCACTAAGAATTTTTCTTTTCTTTGTTTTCAAGCACATTGCCTGAAGATACGAAGGATGCTGATCTGTTATTAGGGGTAAATCACAATGAAATTTTCAACAAAATTCATTATCGCCACATCAGAGAAACTGGGGTGTCTCTTGACCCGGTTCTTAGCAACAAGTGACCCTTGCAGCAATGGTAATAACAATTCATTCTGGCACTTTGGTTGGGTTTTGTAAACTAACCATGTTACAGATAGTACATACAATTGAACAGCCACATGAGCTCAGAAGCATGTGCCTTTTAAGTTATTTTCTTTTTCTTTAACATCTAAAAAAGTCTAAGAAACACAGATGATCACACGTGAAACAAAATCATGAAACCAAACTTTCACATTGTTGCAACATGTTAATGTGAAAATATATGTGTAATGTCTGTGCTATACCAAACAATTAAATACAAATTAAATCAGCAGCATACTTTATATAGACAGTGTTAAGACAGTTTTAAGCTGTGCAGTATCTAATACACTACAATTACATTTAACTCTACGTTAGTCAACAATGACATTAAACTGCAATTATTAGCTCCTTAAGTTAATGAACTCTTCATATTAGTAGCGTGTAACAACAGATTCAATGAACAAGTATTATTAAAAATTTCTGACTATCTATCTGACCTTTTATGTATTTTCCACTACAGGACAGGGATACTCGTACATAACCTGCTCAAAAATCATAGCTTTTACACAGTTCTTCAATTATCTCATCATAACATCCCTTATTGTCCATATCTTCCCTGTCTATCCTTCAACCTATCTAATAATTCTTTCTATGCTGATTCTCTCCTTGTATCTATAGCAGTGATCACTCTTTATATCACCTAAACTATTTCTTCAGAATGCGCTCTCACCATCTTTTTCCCTTACTGTTCATTCCACTTGTTTCTACGTACATTCAATAAAATCCTAATAACAGAGGCTTGCATTCTATCAAGCATACTCATTATTATGACAGACCATTGTTTGTGTACATCAGGAAGGGAAACACAATCATTTCCAGAATTATTTCACTATATCTAGTGAAAAAAAAACACTTTTTTTGACAAACTTCCCTAAAAATCATGAAATATCCCTATTTCAAGAACCTTTCTAATACTTAAGCCTACATTCTGTCATCCTTACTGACTGTACAATCCATATTAGTTTTCTTTATAAATATTTATCTTTCGATTATTTCATTAATGTTAAATAGCTTTTCAAAGAGTTCCATAATTTTTTTTTTTCTAGTATAGGAAATATCCAATCTACCCCCATAGAGGTACCATCAAAGAATATAAACACATCAGTCGTACATCATAAGTAATGTCATGGTATCCAGACATGACTTCTAAGGTCCTATTATTATCATATAAACCCAAGACCCCTTCCTCAGGGACACCTGCAGCTTCAAGGCTGCACTAAAAATCAGCAGCAAGGAAAGGATGGACTCTTTTGGAGTGAGAAGTTCTTCGATGATATTGTACTCTGATGATACAACCTTGCTGAAGGTGTCTTTTCACTTATGGAAAAACCGCAAGCTAGCAGAGTCCAGTAATGCCTTGAGGCACTATCTAGAATGCAAGCAATTTTAACTGTACCTCTGAAAGGTTGTCATAAACACAATTTACAAATAAAGCTTGATAATCATACGGTGAATACATATTTTGGATCTACTCAACAACGAATCATTCAGGTGGCCCTCAAACTTTAGAACAGAAAATGAAATTTCCCTGGAACTATGAATCAACAACAGAAGCACAACATATAGTACCAAACATCATATACAAAGTTCTTCCTTTGAAAATGTTTATGTAAAACTCCTTGATAGTTTTCCCTGTTCTTGCTACACTATAAGTTAATGTAAGGACACAAAAGACAAGAAGGACTACATTCTCCATCAAAATTAAGGAACACATGCCTTGGTATCAAGCAGAAAAAAAGGAAAGAGAACAGTGCTCAGACCATGCAGAGACTTTGGTATTACTTACGGTCATTAGAAACATCCATAGACATAATTAGAGGTTTGGGTTTGAAAGAGCGACGGTTCAACAATTTATCCGATTCATCTTCACTCAGCTGATCACCTACAGAAATATATTGGAAAAATAAAAGAAAAAATTGGGATACGTAAGCAATACAAGGAGGTCTAGGGATATACTCATGCAAAAAGTAATTATGATAATGAAGTGGTTATATCACCAACAGGTATATTGGTACAGGTGGGTCATATGGTATTATGCAAATATTGTTACTGGATTTATCAACTGTTCATATTTATAATGTTGGAGAGTTTCATCATAATTATCTTTGTTGGGGTAAGCTTGTGTCAGGGTGAGGGGTAAAAGCCTCCCAATTAGGGGGTTAAGTAAGGTTGACTGATTTGACTATTTTAATCCAATGCTTTCCCTACACTTCAAAATGGTGATGGGCAAGAGCTGTTCAGCAACTCCCACTGGATTTTGCAAAATTAAAATTCTTCTGTTTGCTAAATATAAATAGTATTTGTATGAATCTTGATATTTGTAAAAACATTTTTCTTCTAAAGGTAAAGTTGATAAATCCAAAAATAATGGGGTGCAAGGAACATAAGCAATATCAGTATAATACAACTGACCCACTGGTCCTGATATATCGGCTTAATAACCACCGTGAAATATTAATAAAATAAAAAATGAAAATAAAATTGTAGGGTTAAAACAACCTAAATAGTGAGTTTTACAATAACTATCATGCAAAATAATTGTATATGCTTTCTTGGACTTTACCTGCTTCTTTCACTGAGGACTTTCATTTTGAAAATATGATATAGTGTATCCCCTTTTTCTGCTTCTGATAATACAAACAAAAATTTCACTGTAACAAACTATGTAAATCTCACTTATTTGCCCTTTAAAATTCAAAGCAACAAAAGGTCTCTCATTCAGATGCGTTCCCTGTTTCCTGCCTTAGTGTACAGCATCGTGAACAGACAACTGAACCTTTAAAGGAAAAATCCTAACTTGGCTCGTTCCTCTGTCCCTTCTTTTGGATAGTAGTATTACTGGAGGGGAGGATTTTTAGCCCCCACCCCCTCACTCTGCCCATCTTAAGTCACTTTCTATAACATACAGAAAATATGTTGGGAGACATGAGCTAGAGTGGATGTGAATGAGTGAGGCCATTGTTCATCTGTTTTTACTTCCTTTCTGTGGTGGGATATGGCTGCAAGTATGAACAATAATTACATATACATACATATATATATATATATATATATATATATATTTTCATACTTGATCACCTTTCTCCACATTGGCGAGGTAGTGCCAAGAACTGACAAAGAAAGGCCACATCCATTCTCTAGCTGTCATGTGTAACACACTGCAACCACAGCACCCTATCGACAACTAGGTCCCACAAAAC
>JAUTYZ010001819.1:0-13161 GCA_032273725.1 Panulirus interruptus | reverse complement strand
GAGAGAGAGAGAGAGAGAGAGAGAGAGAGAGAGAGAGAGAGAGAGAGAGAGAGAGAGAGAGAGAGAGAGAGATTTAAGCAGAAAGACGGAGGGACAGACATAGAAAAGGGGAGTCACAGGCTGGAAGAGAGAAACACCGGTACAGAGATAGACAGACAGACAGATAAACGATACTCTCAGACAGTTGCTTTGATATATTATCATCTGTCTCTGTCACCACAGACGACGGTCTGGGTCACCACAGACATCTGTCTCGGTCACCACAGTCAGCAGGCTGGGTCACCAAAAACGGCAACTCTTTTCCACCACAGCTCAACCCAGCCACCACAGCAACACTGAGCAACTCAGCAACCACATCTCAACCCGGTCGCAATACCCAGCCGCCACAGCTGGCCGGCTGCGCCCCCTGCCGGTGACGACGGAGGCGTCTCGTGCGACACGCGACGCTGGACTGAATCACAACGCCATATGTTGTGTAAAGTGTACACTAACACAACACTTGATACTCGGGAAGAGAACACTGGTGTGTGGAGACATGAATGGTTCATACTGTTACCTGTTTCTTACCTATTTGTACAGTATACAGATAGCCTTATACTCGTGGGGTCCCATCTCCTTAAATTTCTCTGCTGTCATATAACTTTGTAAACTTCTGTATACTGTCAGCAGTCACAGTATCCTCACAAAGGACAGTCATCCACTGATCTGATACTTGAAGGCTATTTGCCAGGAGACAGTTTGGTTCCTTAACCATCCTCCTCATGTCAGCTCCCAAGTCTCTCTCACACACACATTCCTGCGGCTTATTTCCTACTAGATAATATTCATACTGATGCCTTCTTTAACTGTGACCCATCCTCATTACTTGACATTGACTCAGGTTGAATTTCATTAACCATGTATCAGACAAACTTTGCAGTCTGTCTAGATTCCCTTGTAAGCTGCTGCAACCCTCCTTGATTTTCACCTTTGCATCATCTACAAACATAATCAGGTAGTAATCCATACCTTCTGGGAAGTCATTCACAAAAGAGTAATGATCCCAGAACAGAATCCTCCAGTACTCCACTGGTAACCTCAACCCATTTCAAGAAGGCTCCTCTGACATGCATCCTTTGTTCCCTTCCACTATGATAATCTCTTCATCAAGGGAGTCTCCCCCTTATTCCTGTTTGATGATTCAGCTTCTTAATTAGCCTCCCAAGTGGTTCAGTGTCAAATGCCCTCTGGCAGTCCAGCTAAAAACAATCCACCCAACCTTCCCTTTGTCTAAAATGGAACTCTCTCTCTCTCTTCTAGAAATCTGGCAGGTTTGTTACTCATGACCTCTTTTCCCTGAAACCTTGTTGTTTATCTGTTCCAGTACTTTGCAGACCACACTTATCAGGGAGACTGATCAGTAATTCAGCTTTTCTTTCTAGTCTTACTTAGAGATTGGTCTTATGTTTGCCCTTTTCCACTACCTTGGCATGTCACCTTTTTCCAGTGACATCTTGAGAAGTATTGCAAGCGGTTTTTCAACTTTATCTGGATACATCTTCAAAAAATATGGTGAAATTTCATCAGGACCACTAGCCTTGTGTGGGTCAAGACCATTTAGTATTCTGTTAATGTCTTTCCTAGAAATCTGAATGCTTTCTAAGACCTCCCCATTCGATCTCATTGGTGTTGGGGCTACAGTGTCTTATACTGCGAAAACGCTTTTAAACTTGTCATTCAGTTCCTCACATATACTTACATCACCATCTTCAACTCTTCCCTCTGAATCCCTTAGCCTAATTTGCTGCTTTCTAATTGACAATTTACTCCAGATGAACTTATGGAAAAGTTTTGGATTTCTTCTTCCTTGTCCACAATATTCTTTTCAAAGTTTCTTTGTTCCTCCTTTCCTATCCTACTATACTCATTCCTTGCTCTCATATACCTTACAAAATGCTGGCTGGATGGAGGCCTGCTGGTACCTTCACCTTAGCACATCTTGAAACTCCTATGCTTTTTGTCATCTTTTACTGAACCATTTCTTCCTCATTCTTAACCTTCCACCTGTATTTAAGGCTTATGGTACCCACTTTCCTACTCCTTCATTGAAAATTTCACGATATCTTTCACCACAATGCCCTTGTTCCTGGCTACTGAACTCTATTTCCAAGTTTACATTACCAAAATATTTGATGAGTTTTGTGTACTTTCCACAGTTATAACTTTTCCACAAATTTTGTCTCATCTCTTCTTTTAAGCCTCAGCACCACTCGCACAGGACAGGCCTCTGGCAGAATTACCACTGGGATTTCTTCGTAATCAAGGTCCAACAACCCATCATAGGCTGTGATTCTCTAACACACAAATGGCTTCCTGGTAGATTCAGGGAATAACAAGCTCCAAGCTCCAGAATCCACCTCAGAAACCCGTCTGGCACTCATATCTCCACACATTGCTGCCATTCACCGACATCTTATTGGAATTCTCCAATATCAGTAAGCCAGCACTAAACACTGCTACCATTAAACACCCCATCATACACCACATCAACACCACTGGTCCTCCTACATTTGCCAAATCACAATGCCTCCAACCTGAACATCTGACAGTCGCCAAGAAAGAGTTTGACAAGAAACTGAAGCTGCTCCTTGTGGTGATTACTGCACCCTAAATACCTCAACGCACCTGGACTGCTACCCTATTCCCCACGTGGAAAACTTTTCCCTTGACTACAGTGGCCCGAAGGTTTCCTCCAAGATTGACCTGGTTTGTGCTTTGCTGCATATTGCGATGGAAACTGCAGATATTCCTGAAATAGTTGTGATGAGCCCCTTTGGCCTATATGAATTCATCTGAATGCCTTTTAGATTAAGGAATACTGCCAAAACACTTGTGCTTCACAGACCAGGCACTTCATGGCATCCCTGACAGTTATGCATACCTGGACAACACTCCAGCTGTGATGAGCAACAACACTTGCAACACCTTCATAGCTCCTTACAAGGTTATGAGATTATGGAGTCCAGATCAACCCCAACAAGTATGTGTTTGGTGTCACCTTGCTAAATTTCTTGGCCAATAGGTGTCTGAAGAGGGCAACTGCTCTCTGGAAGAGAAGGTGGATGCGACAAAGGGTTTTCCTCGGCCAATGTCACCTAGGAAGTTACGCGAGTTTCTGGGAATCATCAGTTTTTACCATTATTTCATCCACAGTGTGCCAACATCCTCAACATACCACACAATCTCCTCTAAGGTACCAAAAAGAACTCTGATGTCACCCTCAAGTGATTGGCCTTCTTGCAAATCCTGCACAAGGTGCACTCACATGCCTCTTCAAAGATGCCTCCTTCTCTGCCATGGGGGCCGTCCTCCTCCAGCACTCTGACGGAGACTGGCTACCCATCGCCTTCTTCATTAAAAAAAACTCACATCACTTGAGGAGAACTACACCACCTTCAACAGGGAACTCCTGGCGATGTATAATGCCATGTGGCACTTCTGGGATTTCCTCAAAGGTTGGAAGTTTCATGTTTTAGGTTTCAAGTTTCATGTCCTCGCTGACCTGCCATCACTTGGTTCACCTCGGGTTACTCAACACCTTACCTACATATTTCAGTTCACTATTGATATCCGTCTCATTAAGTATATGGAAAATCCAGTTACCAACGCCTTCTCACATCCCTAATGTCAATGCAATTGTATCCTTTGGCTCTACTGACCATGCTGTGATTGTGTCTGCTTAATGGCAGGATCCCAACTTGGCCTACCACAGTGAGTCAGCTTCATCTCTCCAGATCATTAATGTCCCTTTTCCTAGCAACAGACTAATGACTGTGTGTGATGCATCTCAAACCCAGACCCTCTTGCCCTAATACCCCTAAACCACACTGAGGAAAAATCTTCAATGCCTTCCACTCCCTCATCCAGCCAGGTATCCATGCAACACAGCATCTCCTCACCCACCAAACTGTTTGGCCAGAGATCAGTGCAGATTTATGGTGTTGGAATCATTCCTTTCTCCAGTGCTAGCATTACAAGGTCCACTGACACACACAGGCCCCACTCCACCAATTCTCACTCCCTTCCTGCAGGTTTAATGTGCACGTACACATTGTCAGACTGTTAGAACTGCTACCTCCAGACCTATGTTGACTATTTCAGCACATGGTCCAAAGATATATGCATAGTGGATATGTCTGTTAAGTCCACCTCCCATGTTTTCCTCCAAGGCTGGGTCTTACGGTTTCATGTTACCTTCTACAGTTATCACAGACCAGAGTTGACAATGTGAGTCAACCCTTTGTAAGGTCCTCCTACAGTTCCCTGGCTCTACTTATCACCACTACATGGCTTATTATCTATCCTCCAATGGAATGGTTGAAAGATTCCACAAGCAACTCAAGGCTGCACTCATGGTGCAACCTCACCCTGAAGCCCAAGCCAACGACCCCCCATCATCCAACTCAGCATCTGCTCAGTGATGAAAGATGTGGGTTTTTCAGTTGCAGAAGTTAACTGCAGTTCAATTCTCTGACTCCCTGAGGAATTCTTCTCTCCAACACTACCTGCTGCCCTGCCAGACTTCCCTGATTTACGTGAGAAGGCTGTGTGCCGCACTTGCTAATATCAGCCTTGTTCCACCTTGCCACCACTCCACACAGCCCATGTATGTTCTGCAGGACCTCCTCTCTACAAGCCATGTTTTTGTCTGTGTTGATGTACTTCGATGACCCTTGCATCAGTCATATAAAGGACCTTTCAGAGTACTTACCTGAACCCATAAATGCTTAATTGCTGAATGCATTGGAAAGACAGAGGTTATCTCCGATGACCATTTGAAACCCACACACCTCAACACCCCTATGGAAGGCCATACCCCACATCCAACTCCCCGCTAACCTTTAACTCCTTATTTTTCTTCTTCCTCAGGTTCTAACGACACCAGTATCACCTCCAGATGGTAATATCCAACCTCCCTTAACAGTGCAGTGAACCTGTCTTGAATTCAGGAAACATGTCAGTGCAACAAACCCCAATGGATTAGACCATGGATAACCACTGCCATGAAGACGAACCTGGACCTTTTTCATCTCCACCAGAATAAGATCACCACCACCAGCAGCAAACACCTGAAAACCTTCCCTTTCCACCAGCAGTGACATCTAACCTCCTGAGGTACCTGCCTCTCCTCTGCTCAGTCCCAGGTCTCCCTCCTGATAGTACAGTGATTCAACCTAGATGGCTACATCATCATCAGGCACTGAGTATGGTGCCCTATTTATACGGTAAGGAAGGTGGGAAGTACCTATCTATGTACCTATGATGAGATTTCACTATGGGTGCAGGGCTAGTGCACTATGCTTACCACTTGACTTGTACAGAGGAGTTGCCATAATTTGCAGGTTAGGTACCAGAAGCCTTTGTGAATGATTAAATCCTGAATTCTAGTTTAATTGATTTCAGTGGAAGTAATTACTTAGGCTCTAAGAAAAAAAGAGACAAAAGTGTTCCAAGACTGCTTTAATGAACACAAAAAATCATACATAATACATCAACAAATACAGTCACACAGATTTTGTACAAAAAGAAGTTCTACATGAACAGCTCCACCCATTCTTATAATTATCCTCTAAGCAATGCTGATGTGCCAACTTTCAATAGGGGCAGGCTAGGCAGCATGACATTGGATGTGAGTGCTGGCTGTTGGTAGTCCACAATGTTGTCAAGGCAGGTGAAACTCTCGTAGCGCCGTAAACAAAAATAAAATCATCTTAAGCTACGCACAATTATCTTATACAAGAATTTTTTTTTTTGCATTTGTTCACTAGATTTAATGTGGCAGCATATTAATTCATTTGACAACACTCAGCTGATAAAATGCAGACACTTATCTATGTATCCTAAGTTAAACTTACCAGAAACCACATTAAGCAGCAGCTATGTAGCACCTTATACTTCCCCATATGACAAGATGAATTCACCAAACTCCTGAGGAGAGGAAGCTTCACTGGACTCACCAGCATAAGGACTACCACCACCATCATCTTCACCATCAGCAACAGCAGGACCAGCTCTCCTGGAGCTTCCTGTAGTAAAGAGAGACACATTTAATCAAATGGTTTCATAATTTTTTTTATCAAACAATGCTAACATCTCTTATTTCACTTATTTCAAAACTGCACACAAAACTGCACACACCACTAGTTGAACTGAATGCAGCTTCACTGGACTCACTGTGGCAACTGTAGTAAAGAAAAACACATATTTAGTCAAAGGTTTTCATTATTTTTTCTTTAATTACTCAACCAGACACTTGCATATGTATGTAATATACTGAGACAGACAGACTCATCCAGTTAAAGTTTTTTGTTTATTTTATTCATCATATACTTCTTACATCTCTCAATTCACTTACGTTAAAACTCTATAAAAAACTAACTAACCTTTGCCAAGGCCTTGTCCAGGAGTCTGGTGTATGTACTGCTGCACCAATAGATGTTGTCCATCAGTTCCATTGCCCTCTCCATGCCAGGATCCTTCTCAATGGTGAGCTTTTTTGCTTCATACTTGTGAAACATAAACATGAACAACTGCAGATCAGCTATCATCAAATTGCTCCTCTGCTTTGGTGTCAAGTCATCCTTATTTGCTGCCTCCTCCTCCTCCTTATGCCTCTTATACCTCTTTGTAAACCCTAGGATGATGATGCTGTTTGAGTCCTCTCTAAACAGGAACAGGAACTTGCCCACCAAGTGCACTGACCTAGAGATTCATACACTGCAGCCGTGAATTATGAAATTTTAACTGCAAAATTTCAAAAAGAGGTATAATTGAGGTACAGTAATCCCTTGATTTAACGGACCCCGACATAACGGATTTCGGATTTAATGGACCGGGCAAATAATAATACCATAATTAATAATAATTGAAAAAAATAGAAATAATAAAAAAATCTCAAACGCCGCACCATGCACATTTCATATCGCACTTGTTTTTGGTAGTGTAGGGTAGACTCGCTTTGTTTCGGTCTCAGTCTGCCTCAGCTATTGTGTGGTCAGGTTGAATACAGAGACTTGTTACTTTATTTATTAAATAATTTTGCAATCCTTACAATTCAAAATGGCATCAAGTGATAAAGGAGTTAAAAGAAAGCGTGTGAACTATATATTGTATTACTGCATATTGTATCAAAAAATGGTTACATTCGATTTAACGGACTTTCGGCAGTAACGGACACCCCCTCCCCCCTATTAGTCCGTTAAATCGATGGATTACTGTACTTGCAAATTTGAGTGCGAATTTGAATTTTGTTAATTATTGTGACTCCATAGTATGTTGATGAATGACATTTCTCTTGACTTCCTCACCTTGTCCCCTCATTTGTCTTGCTTGTTGTATAATGCTACTGTTTCAGAAGCTCCTCTGGCATAGGTAACTATTCTAGTAGGAGCACGTAGCACTGCTAGCTCAGTGATGCTAGAATTATCTAGTAAGGATAATGGGACCTTGCTACTGACTTTACCACTTCCTGGGGAACAGCACCCCACATTGTCACCAACCTTACCAGTGTTATACAATCTAACCACCAGAAATGGGGTCAAAGCTCAGAGGAAGCCACCGTCCACCATAATGACATAAGTTCCACCTCCTTCAGGTCTTCGCTAATCAATGTTGTTTCCCCTCGTTACCAGCCAATCAGTAGTTGTGTTCCTGCCTACCCAGCTTCTCCAGTCAATGAGAAGCTGTATTTTTCCAAGGACTACCTTTGTGACTTGATCTGGCTGCCCTTTATATACAAATGCATGCATTACTGAAGGCAAACCAATCAAGCAGTCCTTGGCCTAAGACACACAAGCTTGCTAACTAGTGCCATGATGTCTCCGGGTTCTTCTTCAGCAACAGCACTATGTAACTCCTACTTCACCTTTTCCTGCAAAAGATCTATTGAACCCCAGTACTGCATCCCTCCTAAAGTAGCATCATGGGGCTCCAGCATCACATCTCCTTCTTATAGCAGGTCCATAGGAATTTACCTCCTGTAACAACACCATGGGATCCTGCCAGTGCACTTCACTCCTGTAACAACACCATAGGGCCCTGCCAAGGCACTGTCCTCCTGTAACAACACCATGGGACCCTGCCAATGCACTTCCCTCCTGTAACAACACCATGGGACATGCCAATGCATTTCCCTCCTGTAGCAGCTCCACAGAAATTAAGCAATGCCTCATACCTCTTACAGCAACTCCACAGAACCCTGGCATTGCATGTTCCTTCTGTGGCAACACCAAAGAACCAGGCAACACTTCCTCTCTCCTGCAACAGCATTTTGGTACCCTAGCAATACCTTCTCCCTCCTGTGGCAGCACCATAAGACCCTGCCAGTGCCTCCTCCTTCATGTAGCAGCAAAAAAGGTCCTCATCAGTGCTTCTTCCCTCTTGCTACAGCACCACAGAACCCAAGCAACATCTCCCTCTTAAACCAGCACCACAGGTTACCAGCAATGCTTAATTTATCCTGTTACAGCACCATGCAACCCCAGCAATTCCTACTCTCCTCTACAACACCCAGGGGACTTCACCTCTCTTCACAGTCCTGCTACATGAGCATTAGGAACTCAAAGTAACTGAACACTCCTGTTTGAATTCACATAGTTATTGTTGGGTTACCTAAGTTTCTGTACCCTTCCCTAAATTCTCACAATCTGAAAGTATAGACACACATCCATTACTAAACATTACAAAGTCATTTACAGTTTATTTTGATAATCTTATATCTTTTTTCATATAATTAAAGGAACTTGCTGTTTCATTTCATCAGATACTGAACCAAAGTATACATGAGTTGATACATTCTGCAATTCTTATCAATAGTGGCAAATTTTCTTGGGTTTGGGAGAATGTATGTGACACATTCACGGGCCGTCCAGGGTCAAGCGCATAGGTTCGAATCCTGGTTACAGCAGTCAGTCCACAGTCAACCCTGCTGTTCATCCACATACTGACAGTACTAAGGACACTGATTACTGTTGACACAGGCCTTGCCTATTCTAATGTCATGCAGTCACACCAATGAAGTAGTCTGAATACTCAGTAGGTTATGAGGTAAGGAGGCACCAAACCATTCTCTGTTCAATAGGACTCTTACCTGTGGCAGTAATTTCTCTTCCTGCCTCCTGATGTTGGAGCCTGAGGGCTTTCGGATCATGATGGCTCCCCCCGGAGCCTGTTGCGTTCCCTCCACCTTGATGACCTGGACATGTTCCTCTTGAGGCTGTGGTAATGGTGCTACTGCCCTGCCCACCTCCATCTCTCCTGTAGCAAGGCAAGCCAAGTTATAACAACTACAGTTGTATAATTTGCTACTATAATTGTGTCATAACTGATGCCTTACCTTCTACGGGCATCTTATTGCTGGAAAGAAAAAATCTGAGAAAAAGCAATGAAGAACACACAACCCCCAAACTACAAACTGCATTGTCTGCAGTAGATGCCAGAGGACCTGTGGCTGTCATTCCATCACTTGGTATTACATACTATAGTAATAGCTATTTAAATATAGAAATTCCTTATATTGTTGCTTGCAAATAAGAATATAAAATGAAGGGAAATGAAATGTAATTGTAATATATCATATCATTAAGAATATAAGAATCAAATACCCTGAAATATGAATTTGGTACTCACCTTTCATTTCATCCAACCCTGAATCTTTTCCTGATTAATGATCATACTTAAAGTATTCTTTACATTCTTGAACATTTACCAACTTGGAATATTATATGGAATATTATGAAACTCTCATCTTTTAACTTAAGCCTCTAGAAACTTAAAAATTTTGTATTCTATCCATCTATATCTCTGACACCCATTCCCCCTGGGAACTCCCTCAAGGGGGTGACCATGGCAAAAGTCTCCATAACTATGAACTCCAGTGCCACTTCTTATCCTTTAGTGCCTCACCCTTAACAGGCAGTCCACTGGCAGAGGGCAACTCTAGTGCAGTGTTTCCAGAGGCTCCTACCTTATGTTCCTACCGACTACTACTAGCTAAAGTGTCTATCCAATGTTACTGCTTAATGTTCCAACTTACCACTTCTACATAAGCTTCCACTGTGTGCTGAAACATCTACAAAACTTCCACATGTTATTACAGTGAAAGTGATTGAAATATACTTCTGATTCTTTTTTCTTAATCTTTATGGTGATCTTCAAAATGGTAATGTTAAATACATCTTTTAAACTATTTCAAAAATTTGAATTTTAAGGGCTGGAGAGGAGAACTTAGCGAGATGTTTAGGAGTTAATGATAAAATACCAGTTAATGAAGACAGACTTTTAATGATTTCTTATTCTTCAGTTATCTCATAATGAGAGCAGAACATAATCATTTAAGATACATCTTCCAAAACCCCTACTGAAAGAAATCTAAAACCATTTCCCAACAGACACATCTTTTAGCATTCAAGCCTTCTAAAGTAAGTTTGTAAATTGTAGTATCTGATATTGTACTGTACTTATGTTTGTTGATGTTTTAGGACATTAAAAAAGCATATTTCAATGTTTTCAAGTCAGGTAGCTCCAAATTATATGGCATATTACTAATATGAAAATTTGGTATTACTTACAAGATGACTATTAATGGCTGGAATATGATTAAAAATGATTTACCAGTGCTTGTATTATAGGAATCTAATATAATTTGATTTAACAAAAGGAATTTTGTCTGAAAAACCTTACATATCTTTAAACATTTCATAATCAATGGAAAATAATACTCAAAATGGTTCAAGTATACTGAAAATATAAATATTTTTTAGAAATATGTCATTATTGTGAGTCCTTTGTGTCATTCTAAGAGTATGTGCCCTAATTCTCGAATATCTCTAATGCAAAATGTTGCTCTATGAACTGCTGTTCTATATAGACTACCTATGCTGCAGTAGCTGACATGACAAGAGCAAGAGCATGCCTCTAAAGCTACCATCTCCTATGAAGTGTAAGATCATAAGTATGAGGAAAAAGAGCAGGCAGGCTTGATTTAAGCTCCTCTGGTGTATGTAGACCTAACTCTTATTGGTGAAAAGTTTATAAGAAGAGGAAAAGGAAAAAGACAGAAGAGTTTTGCTCTAAGAGGAAAGAAAGAGGTATTACAATGGTCAGTCCTGTGGTTGGTCTCCACACAGAAGCTATAAGATGTGTGGTGAGTGAGTTTTACACTCATGGGGACCCATTTCTTGTAATTTTTGTATCATTAAGAAGATAGTTAAATTTCTCAAAGTTGCTGGCATTCTGTCTCCTTGCTTAGACCATTCCAACCATCCATTATCCTAACACTAAACCAGCATTTCTTTACCATCCTCTTTCTCAGCTTCTGATCATGGCCTCTGGAAACTCTAGTGCTGCATCTCAAGAACTATTTACTTCTAACATCATCAAGTTGGTTTACAGCTTACAATTGTGAGCCCAACATGCATTAACTATAAACATGTAATTTTGTGGATGTAGGCTTGCCTCTGGGAGCCTACCTACCCTCAACCCCTAATGGATGACCAAGAGAGTTGCCAAATGCTGCACAGCTGAGGCATAGGACTTACTATTAAGGTGTAATGAGTCAATGTCAACAGCAACATTCTTGAAGGCTACTGGCTCCAGGCTCATGAGCTCCTGCAGCAAAACATCCTGCACAGCTAGCTCTATTTTGTCAACATGGCTGTAGGGTAGAGAGGAAACTGTCTGAACCACATCACACCAGCACTAGTTTCAGACGAATGGTCATGGTAACAGGAGCAGCAAGCCATCCTTGACTGCTGATAATTAAAACAGTTTCAATGTGATAATGACAAAATTTTCCAGCATGCTACAACACTTGCATGCTATTATATTTCACTTGCTTAGAAACAACATCATTCACAGGATTTGACATAATATTACATCTGTTCACTAATCAATTGGTTTTCAAATATATATATATAACAAGGTCTAGTGTATATGCAACTTTTCTGAGTTTGACCGTAGGTTACACAGGCTAAGTTTACCATGATCAACAAAAAAAGAAAAGATAACATGTATGGCAATATTTTCCAAGTACATTTAGTAGCTAGGTAGTAATTTCCCTCTTACCTGGGCATCTTCCGTCGGTCTAGCGAGAGTCTGAAGTGCATACCAAGTCCTTGGTTATCTACAGGGTTCTTGAGAAAGCGCACCACCTTCGCCTTCCTCAGCGACCCCTTGAGGAAGCTATTGTCATAGACTGCTTGCAGCTGAAGGATGACACTCATTAATACAATGATGCATGGTAGTCAAGGCTTGTTTATATATTCTGGACGCTAGTATGCCCTATTATAACTCTGTGTCCCATGGAAAATCTCCATGCACTATAATTGTGTTTTACCATTACTCAAAAGTAATGTTGGACATTATTCTGTTCTCTAGAATCCAGTGTAATGTATTACCATTAAATCATCATTGACAAAATCATTATGAAAATATCAACTTTCCATTACTCATGCTAAGGGAAAAGACAAGTGCTAAAATTGTGCTTTTATGCCTCTGAAACAGAAGTCCAGGTGGTTTCCGCTTTCAGTACTCTTGCTTAATTTTGTTTTAAAGTAGTTAAGAAAGTAGGGCCCTGATTTGGTTATGGAAGTATTTGATTCAATTTCAAGTAGCTGTGCAACTGTGCTGCACAGCTACTTGGTGGGAAAAGTGTACAATATACAGCCTTGGGCAGAAGAGTTAAAACGGTGATATGCAGTATGTCAAAATAAGGAAAGCAAATAAGGAATTCAAAGGAAAATATATAAAAAATCAAAAGAGAATGACAAACTATTCCGGAAAGAGGTGGATAAAAGCAGATAAGAGGTATGTGTAGGAGTGAAAGTATTTTGGAGAAGTCTTGGTAAATGTTAGTTACCCTATGGAGATGTCTTGGTAAATGTTAGTTACCCCTACACAATCATCCCAAGCCATGCTGTTGGTATACACAATCATCCCATGCCATACTGTTGGTATACACAATCATCCCATGCCATGCTGTTGGTCATACATAATCCTCCCATGCCATGCAGTTGGTATACACAATCATCCCATGCCATGCTGTTGGTATACACAATCATCCCATGCCATGCTGTTGGTCATAAACAAACAAACCATGCCATGCTGTGGGTCATACACAAGCAT
>JAUTYZ010001709.1:0-13162 GCA_032273725.1 Panulirus interruptus | reverse complement strand
TGCCTGCAGCTATGTGTAGTATGCATGTGGGGAATAAAGGTATACATTCAAATGTGTGGCACTGATGCACGCAAATGTACAAAGTCAAGAAAATATAACTACGATAATACAATACTTGCTTAAGGAGCATGATTTGCACTAAATGTTTTATTTACCTACAAAAATATTATGCATGCTTAACAGACAACATAGGGTGGGATGATGCAGATTTTTTCACAAACCCTCTCTACACATTCTAGTGTTCAAGATCAAATGGCAATGACTGCCAAAAAAATTCTATATATCTTTGACTTTCACATGGTTAAAGCAAAGTATTTTTTTCCATAATTGTCCTCAGTATGTTGATATGTAATTCATGAACTAATAATCACTTAAATATTCAAAGAAATAACACATAATAAAAAAAAGATGATGTAGTGTGCTGGCTTCCCCTAGCTGTGCAGTAGGGAGGGCATAATACTGCAAGACCCATATGACTCAGAGTGTGGAGATTCTTATTTAAACACTTTGCCTACCTCTAAAAGAATAAGGAAAGTAACCTTAAAGATAAACAGCAGTTCCTTAAACACACCTGGCAGAAATCAGAGCATTTTTCAGAGACAGCAAAGTAACCCTTTTCATTTGAGCATCGGAAGAGTCTTGTGTGACGCATGTACCCTGCATCTTTGTCATATGGTTTGCGACCGCCAATACCAATCCAGAAGAAATTCTCTGGTTCTTCTCCTTCTCTAACAACCTGTAATGATGAAACAGTTCATACATTTATTCATACCAAAAATAATTAGTCCTAAAACAAGTACAGTATATAATCAAGTAAGATGACTTCTCAGAAATGTTACGTGTAAAATTTTCTAACAAAAACGAAAAGTAGAGGGAGAACAAGTTGGAAATAAAATGCCTGGGGACAATTAGCAGTGTGAAGCAAGTTGACCATTTAAGGAATCACAGAGTATGAAAGATGTGATAATACATGTAATCTGATTGAAAAAGCTGACTAAAGTACGCTGATATGATTCAGACATATGGAAAGCATGAGCAAAGACTGACTGACTAAGAACATCTATATTGAAAGTAAGGGAACAAGAGGGAGGGGAAGACCTAGAGGAAGAAAAGGAGACTTTTAGGAATCCAGACTTGAAAATTAAGGAATTAAGGAGGGCTAGAGGCATGTGTGGGATAGAATGATTTTGATCAATGTGGTACAAAGGGAACAATATGCTGTCAATAGGCTGAACCAGGGCATATGAAGTGGTCTTGGCAAACCATGGAGTAGCCTGTGGAACTTGGATGTGGATGATATTCTCACATTTAAGGGCATTATACATGAAAGCTAGAGAGTGGATGTGTTTAAATAAGGCTGCTTTACTATGGAAAGAGAGATAATTGTGAAAAAAAAAAAATGATAGATGTACAGCTATCAGGTAAACACTACATATGACTTGTTTCTCTATAACCTGTGTTAAACACAGAATAAATGTAAACTAAATAAAATTTCAAATATCTTGAACACATGCAATAAAGATACATACATACCTGAAGACTGTACTTCTCTGGATCATACATTTCTTGGGCAGTATCTTCTCCAAGTCGACCTTCCTCCTCATCACTCTTTTCACCTAGCCACACATAAACAATGCCACTGTCATCATCCTGTCCAAATGGAACTTTGAGAATATAACAGAACTCTGAGTTGAGAGATGCAGCATCTGGTTTGATTTGGATACAACGTGTAAAGAGAGGGGACCCATTGGATCGCATGTGAAAAAGCTCTGGTTTGGGTTTCTGTAGTTCTTCCTGCACTGGTTCCGATCGTGGTTTAGGTCTAAATTTTGGTTTGACTGTTTTTGAATCACCTTCCTGCGGTTCATCTTCAGCCTTAACATATGGCTTCTCTTGCCGACGTCGGCCAGTATGTATGACAAATTTTCTTTTAAAGTGGGCCATAAATTTGACTGCTTCCTGCTGCTGATGCATTCTCACCACCTCCAGTTTATCTCCAAAGAGTGTCTCAAATTTTTTTTGAAGACTGAAAGTGAATGTCAGCCACCCCATGTTGGATGCTTGTCGTCCTTGCCAGAAAT
This sequence comes from Panulirus interruptus, assembly GCA_032273725.1. Taxonomy (NCBI): domain Eukaryota; kingdom Metazoa; phylum Arthropoda; class Malacostraca; order Decapoda; family Palinuridae; genus Panulirus; species Panulirus interruptus. The sequence continues at coordinate 11,081 of JAUTYZ010001709.1, read as the reverse complement.
AAACCACACACTGGAAATCATCCTCTGGTTCTGTTTCTTCCTCTTTTTCCTCTTCTAGAGGTTCACCAGGCACCCAATAACGACATAAGAATACATAGCACTCAGAAGAATAGAAATGTCCAAGCTCATTTTCTGGAAGCTTAACAAACTTCTTACCCTCCAAGACAAATGCATCCATTGAATCTAAATCATCATTCCACTCATCCATGCACTGCTGGGCCTCCTCTAGGGTCATAGGTTGCTGTCGAGGAGTAAACAAGGCACTCAGATCCACTTTAGTCTCCTGCTTAGCAGCCCAGTCCTTCAGGTTGGCTCCCGTCTTCCTAACTGACTCAGCAGTCCGTGTAAAGTCAACATCAATTACATCTGTCCAGCCCGTAAACTTTGTCTTGAAGACCTGTGGTTCAGTCCCTTCCTTAACTAGGGTTGTCACAGCATGTTCAGGACGAATTATCATTCTTAGTAGTTCTTGTGACAGCTTGAGGGCAGCAGCTCTAACTAAACGGGTTGACTTGCGACCAATCCAGACAAAAACATCACAGTAGCAATCCAAGATATATACATTCTTTGTTTTAAGTAATTTCTGCACTAATTTGCCTTCTGGTACATCAACCTGGGGAAGCTCAAGGTATCCCATACCAAGTCCAACTTGATAAAGCCTAGGTATCACAGGTGTGAATTTTGGATTCACATGTTCTTCAATCTCTATATCCTCTTCTTCCCCCTCTTCCAGTCCCAGTGCAGCCCAAAACTGAGGCCATTCACCATGCTCTTTCCCTTCTACCAAAGTATGAATTTCAGCAGCATTTTTTCTCTCTTCTTTGTTCATTTTTTCTGCACATAGCCTAGTTTTGGTGGTCACTGTCTTCTTTGCTTTGTTCCCTTGCCAAACATAGATTACTTTGCCATCATCAAGTAAAAACACATGGCGAGTGTCTAGAGATTCCACAGAGCATGCTACAGTCTCAAGGTGGATGCCAATGTTGGTTGGGAAGATTCGATACAAGCGAAGTGGATATTCCTGCAAAGGGATAAAAACATGATTGTATGCTACAATGTGTTGCATATAAAAAAATGTTTGGAAAATACATGAAAAAATGTGTATTTCAAAAATAAATAGAATTCAATATGATCAAATATTAATGACACCAGACACAATACCATTTATTCAGAGCTCTGAAAACAGCAGAGTGATTTATTCCTTGTCTAATTTATAATTACAGGTTACATGAGACAATGCAACATACACAGATTATGTTAGAATTTTGCCTATCATCAAGTAATGAATTGTGGCAAACATTCCCAACCTAAGTATTACATTCAAGTCCTCATCACTGTCCATGACAAACAATGAAGAAAAAAATTAGAAAACTTAGGAACTTACACAGTTGACAAATGTATTCATAATTAAATCATAATGGAAAAAAATCTATGAAAAAAAAATAGATTACCAAAGCACAATTACAACAATTACTGGGGTTAGAAGCTTCTAACAGGACATAAAAGTGGTAAAAGCCAATGGACTGAACCAGGGCATGTGAAGTGGCCAGGGAAACCATGGAAAGGTCTGTGGAGCCTGGTTGTGGATAGGGGGCTGAGGTTTCAGTGCATTGCACATGACAGCTAAAGAAAGGATGTGAGCGAATGTGACCTTTCTTCATCTGTTCCTGGCGCTACCTCACTGATGCAGGAAACGGCTATCAATTATGAAAATAATACATTTTTCAAACAACTTGAGAAACTAAGATTTTAGGAATTGGAAAGGAAACCTAAGTAAAGCATTAAGGGGTTAAATAAATTACCAATTTTTTACTTACTATACCCTTTCATTTTCATTTCTCTATTACTTTATAGTTCATTCTGGCTCTTTTAATGTTAATAAGATCTATATGAAGTCATCTGATCAATACATACCTTTTGTTAAAGTACTTAAATTCAATGTTCATGTTTCTGCACTGGTTCTTCATTTCCTTGTTTTTTCTATTAGTACAAACTTATTTTTTATATCAAGTTGCTGCCTTTGGGAGGTTGCCAAATGTATGGAGGTCCATATCAAGTAACGTTTAAATTCATGAATATGATAAATGCGACATTTTCCTGAGCATAAGTGCTCATGTAAATTACAATAAGGAAATGCTTTGTTAAACAATATATTGGTTTCTTTAGAGGATAATCAGTGGGAAGGGTTTTTAAGTACAAGTACAGTGAAAATCTAACTCTTAAGTTGAAACATTAAGACACTGAAAAATTAAATTCATATGTTTTCACGTTCACCATGCACTTCTTTATCCTTTCATGATGAGAAAACAATTCAAGCACAGCTAGGAAACCAGTATCCATCAGCAACGTGTGTGGAGACATTGGTTGTCTTTGAATTCTTCTCTTTTGCAGCTGACAATGGCTCCCCTAGTGCATCAATCAAGTTCTTCTAAAAGTTGAGAAAGCCCAACAAAGAAGTCCAAGAGGATGTTAACACTAGGAACAAAGTTGGAGATACTGAGAAAATTTGAGAATGGAGAAACAAGCTTCAGCACTTAGGGAGGGCATACAACATGTACAAATTAACTGTGCAAGAAGAAGGCAGACAATACTAACGGCTATCAAACATTCTACTGCACTTTCAGACAAGATGATGACCAGTATTAGAAAAGGTGGAAAAAATATCAGCTATATAGACAGACAACCCTACAGCCTCTCCTCAAGCAACACAGATGTTCCCTCCATCAACCAGACATCAGCCTCTCCTTATGCAGAAAACAACAGAATGTACTGGTGAGTATTGTATACTTTTTCATAATATTCATTCAAAAATATTTAGCTACTATTTTTACCAAAAAGTTATCAGTGCCTTATTATAGTGTAGAGTCTTTGTCAAGAGGGGGACATTGGTGCTAGCTGGAAATGAAAGCCCCCTTTTACTCTGGAAACCTTTCTTCTTTCATACTTGTTCACCATTTCCTGAGCTAGTCAGGTAGCACCAGAAACAGACTGAGCCTTCTACAAAGATGAGCACTCCTTGTTTGGCTCCGAATTTTGTTACAACTTTTAGAAATTGAATACAAGAAGAAGAGGGTTTTCAGCCCCCCGTTTCTACCCCTCTTAGTCGCCTTCTATGATATGCAGGGAATACATGGGAAGTATTCTTTTTCCCCCATCCCCATGGATAATTCTGAAAACCTTTCATTTATACCAAATATGCTTATAGCAGCATTTTCTAGGAATGCAAACCCTGGTATAAGTGAGGGAGATCAGTACAGCTAATCATATAAAAATAATAACCTACCATCTCCTCAACAGTGAAAAATCCTGAGGCTGTTCGACCACCTTCAATGTAGGTGATGTCATGGTCGAATAACTCCAAGAAATCATCTGACTCGTCAGCTTGTTCCTCCCTGTGAGTGCGCCCTTGAGCACCTAAGTAGTTCCTTAAGTTGACTGCATGGATAGCAGAACATGCTTTCTTATCCAGCTGTCAAAAGAGGAAATCATCATATTAAAATTTTCTGTGTATTCAGGTCATTATACATTCCTAAAACTAATATCTGAGAGTATCAAAAAGCAGAGTTCTAAAAGAAAAAGTCTTCACCAACTAAACTCAATTTCATTTTGACTTTTGTTAATGTACAGGATGCACAGATATTGACACAATTTGCAAGTCTGTGGCTTCTTCCTTCCCTACAGGCACACATTCCCTTTCAGAAAAATTACCTTTCTATCTTATCCATGAAAATTCTAAGTAATTCTGGGCTTCACTATTCTGGAATTCAGATGCACTGAAATGGTTTGCTTTGAAGTTGCTCTTTACTTTTCTAGTTGCTGGTTAAGACAGCTGCAAGTCAAGTCTACCCTTCGTCATTATGATGCAATGGAAAAATTAAGAAGGTCAGTTAAGAATTGGTTTGACTATGAACAACTGGCTTGCAATCACAAGCTAGTTTGTTTTACAGGCTCTGACCTGCTGCCATAAGACATTGGGAACTGGATTACAAAATAATTCTTGATTGAATATTTTTCTGGATAATGGGCTTGTAGTTTTTTATTGTACTGATGTTCTCATTGCCCTAATTAGTTCACTTACTCCATCTCCCATTCTCTTCCATAGTGTAACTATACTCAAACCACCAACTGAGCTATATCAACCTGACCAACTTCAGATATGTTATGAACTCTACATGGTTATACTATATCAAAAAACTTTCTTCCATGTATCTTTCTAATAATTTCTTCACACCACATATTCTTACACTCTCATTCCTTACTCTTTTCCCCTAATTCCAACTACACTACATAAGTTACCCATCACTAATGCTCTTACATATTTATCCAAACCTAGAAAAGCTAAGGTTTGACATTGATATATCAAAAATGGGACAAGTACTCCATGATATAGTTCTTGCACATACCACAATAGAACATTCCATAGAGATTACCCTAAAGGCTACTCACTGTTGACTTTTCACCAATCCAAAAGAAAATTTTCCAATCAAAATTCTGAGAATCATCCATGGCAGTTTTGAGGATAATGTAGCAGTCTCCTTCATAAAATTTGCCATAAACAGATTCCTCAATCTGGTTTGGAAGAAAGTTTTCAATTTCCCAGATAGTAAGCCCTGGAATCTGACCAACATCTGCATCAAAGAACTCTTGGTAATTCAGAGGTGGACGTTCCAGGGCTTCATCCCATCGCTTCTGGCTGTAAATGAGAATCATACAGTATAAAAATCAGGTGTGCTAAAGGAGTGGAACTGAAATTATTACACTGTCACGACAGGTGTTTAAGTTATCATATGGTCATGAAAGGTGATGAAAAACTTAAGTTACTGCACAATGATAAACAGAAGAGGCAGACAGGCATCATCAAAGCTTGTTACACTTAGCCATTTTGGTGAGTAATAAAAAGGATAAATCTCCTTAATAACACTAAACTCTCATGTCTTAAAGATAAAACAGAAATTTTGAAATTGTTTCTGGAAGTTCATAAAACTCCAGCTAGCAATTTTCATGGCACCAATAACACATCCTTGGAACTGAGACTTTTTCACCATCTCTCAATTTTATCAAATAACTGTGGCTCCATCCCCGCTCCCCCTTGATTTTTTTCTAAATCTGCTTCTTACTATCCATATCACCAAATCATATGAACATATCTTGGTCTGGTTCTATTTTTGTTCAAATTATCTAAGGATCCAAAAGCAAAAAAGTGGAGAAAATAGCAGATTTTTTTTATTAGAAACTATATCTATATCTCTAATGCCCGTTCCCTCTGGGAACTCTCTCAAGGGAGTGGCCACGGGAAAAGAGTCTCCATAACTGGTAAACTCCAGTGCCACTTCTTAGCCTTTAGTGCCTAACCCTTAATAGGACACTGGAAGTGGGCAACTCTAGCGCAGTGTTTCAGTATTTCCAGAGGCTCCTACCAACTACTTCTATCTAATGTGTCTACCTTATGTTCCTAACATATTTTCCAACCTAATACTTCTACCTAATGCTCCAAGCTAATGTTACTACCTACTACTTCTACCTAATGTTCATACCTAATACTAATATCTATTGCTCCTATCACTTTGCCAAAAGGAAGGGCTAGTGCACAGTGCTCACCACAGGAAAATCTGGAGTTATGAAGAATGAGTTGAATAAGTTAAGTTTTTGAATAAGTTAAGTTTTGTCAAGTGTTATGTGTGACAAGAAAAGAGTGTATGTTTGTGGAAAGAATGCCAGCAGTCCACATGTAGGTGAGGCAGAAAGAAAAGAAAGCTACCCAGGTCAGAGGAGTGCAACTTGATAACCAATGAAGTGCTCGTTCACTACGCAGCCACCACTAACCCTCCCAATACCCAGGATGGTAATACTGGTAATATACCTCCCAGGTCGTTGACATATCTCATATGTCTGGCAGCTGAACAGCATAAGTTAATGGGTGCATAGCACACATAAACAGGGTTTCACCAGATTCCATTGTATATCCTTTTACAGTTATTTAGAATATTACGTTCTAGTTAATTAATTGTAATAGCAGACTTATGGAGATATATTTTTTTTATTACTTGGGAGTATCCTACACAGAGTGTAAGGTGGGTATCAGGACTGCTGCAGCAAAAGGGTTAAGACTAGTTTTACAAAAGGCACTGTAAACCCTATGTAATGGGAAGGAATTATCTCTTCCTCCACCTAGTCAACTTGAATGCACCAGTTACAAGAAAAAATTGGTTAGATATGGGTATGATCTAATGAGATCGTTCTTTGTTCCAGGCACTAGATTGATAACAAAGGGGATGGCAGATAATCATGAAAAAGTTAAACAAAAATCTATGCGAGCCCATTGAGAAAATTGGAAAGGTTATTTAATGCACTACCAAGTGAAATAAGAAATCTACTTGGGATAAGCACAGAAATATTTAAAGGAACTTCTGATAAATGGCTAGAAACATCTACTAATGAGCCCAGGATTAATGATTATATAGTGTGTATGGTAGTAGAGAAAAATGTTATTGTTAGTTAAGCAAGACGTGGTTAGCTCTGTGTTAGCCTGTCTAATGACAGAATTTCATCACGGGTACTTGTATTACACTGCCATTGCTTACAGGATCAACCCACCTCAAACTGCATATTGTCTTCAGACATTTTATTTCAGCATGTCCACCCTCTTCCCTGCATATAGTCCTCAGGCATTTCATTTCAGCATGTCCACCCTCTTCCTATCATTTGTATTCAAGACCCAAGACTCTCATTCATACAACTCTGTTGGAGCACTGTACCTCCAGACACACCCATCTTTGCCCACACATAATCTGACTACTCCTTCTACACACTCTTTTGTACACCCAGGACCTAAGCCCCTTCCACTCTTTGACCCACATCAACCCCTATGGGACCATCTGCTGTAATGTCTGCTACCATGCACTTTAAGACTTCACTTCCTCCAGGTTCTCCGCATTCAGACACATTCATACCATCCTGTCTCATCCTCATGCTACACCTTATTACCTTGCTTTGCTTCACATTTAATCTCAACTTTCTAATCTCACACACACTCCCAAAGTCCATCACCATCTTCTGCAGCTTCCATCTTGAGTCTGCAACCAGAGCTGTGTGATGTGCTAACAGCAACTGATTCACTTCTTATGTCATCTCACTTCTCCAGCATAATGTACACCCACCCAATGTAAGACCCATTTATTCATCTGTCAATGATAGTGTTTATGATAATGATACTAGTAATGATGTAAATCCTTTGACTGCAGCAGTCTTGATATCTGCAGCTGTCCTTATATCCACTGAACACTTGTATGCAGAAGTTTTTCAAATAATCCAAGAAATGTCTCCATAAGTTTGTAATTGCAACCAAGTAAAACATAATTTTCGAAATGATGTGCTGTGCTGCTTAATTTGGTGAAACATTGTTTACATGTACTGCATGCCCCTTAATTTATGCTGCACATTACCTGACATCTGAGTTTCTCCAGGAGTACTATCAGGCATGTATGGTGAGATTTGTATTTTTGGACATATTTTGTTACCAACAAATAGGATTACTAAGATTTTCATTACTATGTATCTCTTATTTTGTATGTCACAGCTTCACAAATTCTTTTTTTCTTTTCTTTTCACACCTGTTAGCTGTTTCCCACAGTAGTGAGTTAGCACCAGGAACAGAAAGAGAAAGGCCTCATTCACTCACATTCATTATCTGTTATGTGTAATGCACCGAAACCATAGCCCCTATCTACTACCAGATCCCACAGGCCTTTCCGGGTTTCACCTGGCTGCTTCATATTCCCTGGTTCAGTCCATTGACAGTATATCCCCCCTTTATACCTCATCACTCCAGTTCACTTTATCCCTTGCACACCTTTCACTTTCCTGCATGTTCAGGCCCCGAGCACTCAAAATTTTATTCACTCCATCCTTCTATCTCCAATTCATTCTACCCCTTCTCCTAGTCCCCTCCACTTCTGACTCATGTATCCTCTTTGTCAACCTCTCTTCACTCATTCTCTTTATATGGCCAGACCATATTAGCACACCTTTTAGCCATATTCATACTCTAATTTACACATCTTTCTTATCCTATCATTTCTTACTCAATCATCCCTCCTCACACCACATAAAGTCCTCAGACAATTCATTTTCAACACATTCACCCTCTTTCATACACTCTCATCTGTAGCCCAATTCTCTGATCCATACATCACCGTCACGGCTATACCTACAAACATATCCATCTCTCTCTCTCCCCCCAACAGATAGTGACCTCTCTTCCCACACATTCGTCATTGCCCTCCGGTCCTAAGCCCCTTCACCCATCCTGTGACTCTCCTTACCTCCCATGACTCTTATTTGCTGCCCTGCTTACTTCCTGGTATCTAAAACACTTCACTTTCCCCAAATTTTATCCTTTAAGTGTCACATCCCAATTAGCCTGTCGCTTTGCACTGCTAAACCTAATAACCTTGCTTTTACTTGCATTTACTCTCAACTTTCTCCTTTTATACAATTCCAGACTCGGACCCCAACTCTGCAATTTCTCCCTCGAATCTGTCACCAGCACCGTGTTATTAGCAAACAGCAACGAACTTTCCCGTGCCCTCGCACCCCAGCATACTGCATACCTGCCCCTCTCTCCAAGACCCTTGCATTTACCTCCCTCACTGCCCCATCCATAAACAGATTAAACAGCCATGGTGACATCACACACCCCTCCCACAGACCCACTTTCACCACTTACTCTCCTTTCTGCCTCTTCACACACATGCCTTACTCTCATGATAAAAACTCCCTACTGTTTTTAGCAGCTGTCCTCCCACAGCATGTATTTGTAACACCTTCCACAAGGCATCTCTCTCAGCCTTATCATATGCTTTCTCTAGATCCATAAATGCCATATACAAATTCTTCTGTTTCTTTAAATATTTCTCTTTCACATTCTTCAAAGCAAACACCTGATCTACACATCCTCTACCAATCCTGTAACCATGTTGTTCTTCCCCAATCTGATGTTGTATATGCCACCACCCTCTTCATCACCACTCTTCCATATAACTTACCAGGTACACTCAACAAACTTATACCTCTGTAATTCAAGCACTCACCTTTGTCCTTGTTTTTATGCATGGGGACTATACATACATTCTGATATCCTTCAGGCACCTCACCATGATCCATACATGCATTGAAAATCCTAGATATCCAATCATCTGTGCTATTACCCAGCTGCCTTGCCATATTTCATCATAAGCAAGGCTTTCACCACCTTTTCTGTTTTCACCAAACTACATGCCATGACTCTCTCACTTCACGTACCTCCCCGATGTAAACACGCTACATCTGCCATCCTGTCTTCAGACATATTCAACAATCCTTTAAAGTACTCACTCCATCTCGTCTTCTCCTCACCTCTGCCAGTTACTACTTCCCTATTAGCCTTTTCACTTATTTTCCCATTTGTTCTCATTTTTCTCACACTATTAACCTCCTTCTGAAACATTTTCTAAGTTTCCCTGAAATTTGTTGATACCGAGTCTCTCCCATTCTCATTTGCCCTCATTTTCAGCCCCTGCACCTTCCTTTTGACCTCCTGCTGCTTTCTTGTGTACATTATAATGAAAAATCACAGATCTCTTACAGGCTTTCTTGACATCTAGACTAAGCTTTGCATGGAAGAAATTTAGGTTGTAGCATATGATAATAATGCATGGGATGCCACTACAAGCAGTAATGGCTGAATATTTTGCCTCAAGGCAGAGGTGAGCAGTTCAAGAATTTTTGTCATATGTGCCCCAGCCTCAGTGAACAGAAAACAAAATGCCATGATGTATACTTAATGGCTGCTGTGAATGGGTTTATGATGTGAATAATGATATGTAGATCCATTACATTTCTATCTACCTTTTAAATTTGCTCTTCATATAATTTTAACTCTCCATGAAGTGCTGTCTCAGCAGTTTTAAGATTCCAGCTGATTTTTCCATGGACTTTTATGCTGAAAATTTCATTTACTTTCATATTTTTTACCATAATATTTTGATTAATACAGGCCTGGTGGTAAGTGTGAAAGTTGTACATGGGGAGCTGGAACAAGCCACCAAAGAAAATCCCTTATTGCTCAAGAATGTTTGTATTACGAAAAAGCTTGGTTTTTCTGATGTCATAATGCCTGGAGATGTAAGGTATGTAGAATCTCTTAGTTCATTAGAATGTTACATGATATATATATGTATGCACTAGTTGTAAGATAAGAAAATTCACACACATATTTGCATTCACACATCATGATGTATGCATATTGTTACATATTCTTATTTTCATGTACTTAATTTGTTTACTTTCTTCCTTACTTAATAGTGTCCTCACTACACCTTTTAATACTTTAGTGTGCTTGCATCCACTCCCTTCACTCTGCTATTTAGTCATATACCACATAGGATCCCTTTATGGGAATTCCACAGCACACAAATAGTCTACCATGTCCTGTGAGTAGTCGCAGATATCTCATAGAAAAGAGATGTTGAAGTAATGTCTTTTATGTTGGGCAGTCAAGGATTGAATCTTTTGTTTCTTTAGTGGGATGATAACATAAGCAGGAAGTCTATTTTATTAGGTCTGTTCTGTGTTTATATACTTGCAGTGATTGGTGGTGGTCAGATTGAGTTCTAATAGTGATTGGTGGTGGTCAGATTGAGTTCTAATAGCATTACACACATTTCTTTGAGTTGTTTTGAATGAGAATGGTTTATCTTGGGAGGGCATGATTACCTATATGTAGTATGTATTTATAATTACCTATTATACTGTACACTCATGAGCTCAGGAGCATTCTCATCTATCGTACAACCATTATTCCATTCATCCAATACTCTTTAAGTTTAGAAATACTTTTTTTTTTCATACTTGATCGATGTTTCCCGCATTAGCAAGGTAGCACCAGGAAACAGACAAAGAAAGACACATCCACTCACATATGTACACATATATATACATATACACACATACACGTACATATACATATATATACATACACATACATATACATATATACACATGTACATATTCATACTTGTTCGCCTTCATCCATTCCCGAAGCT